>APFE030729625.1:2181-51430 GCA_000404065.3 Pinus taeda
TTTATTGTTATTGATGCTGCTATATTGATGATCAATGTAGAGGAGCTTATGTATTGTGTATGTTTTCCGCAATAGTACATGATCAGGATAATCTCTGTTGAATATGTGTTAAATTATTCAAAATTTCTACAATGATATCAATTACAAATATATTTTTTATTTACTGCATGCATTTGTATGAATGATTTATGTTGCTAAGTATACTTTACACATGCAAATAAGCTAATTTAATAAACTAACAGTGGATATTAGTAAGAACTTGAGTAATAATAACGTTCGGCCCCTGAGTAGGGCTGCACGAAGGCAGCATCTCAGATTGCGCGGTACAGATAAGTGTGTATAGTGACATGCGTAGGGTCGAACCACAAACCACTTAAAACCATCAGACATCTCTAGGGTGTGAAAACCTGGTTCTAGCACCCTCCCATACTACTTCGGGTGAGACCTCATTCCGTGCTCCGCAGACTATTGCCGAAAGGGCCAGTAGTACCAGGATTTGTTTGGCTAAATCAACTCCAAACTTGGGTTAGGCCCCAATAAGCCAACAAATGGTTCTGTTGCCAAGACCAGGATCTGCATAAGAGATGTCTGATGTCATGTCACTAGAATCCAACAAAGAAAGTGATTGAAGGGTGGTTGGATACAAAGATTTGCGAGCTCACGGCACAGGAAAATAAGAATCTATGAGTATTAAAGGAACAGTGGTTAGAGCGCTACTTATATACAAAAATCCATGAAATTTTCTTTGCATCCTTCCCCTCTCAGTAGTATGAGTGAATCGTGAAGCTAGCAGACAGTCATGGAAGGTGTAGGATCGACAAACCTATTGTGTGGACTCCAAAGTTGATGCACAAACTAGAAGCATAAGAAGATAAGATCGTGCACGCTGTGGACCATTGACCCGATTGAATTATAGGAGGGTTTATCACCGAATTCGCGGTAGACATGACAGTCAGCTACAGCGAGGCAGAATGACGCTTCCTCAAAGGACCATGAGGTAAGTACATTAAATCTTTGAACATTTGGATTAAAATGCTACTGTGTGAAAAGCAGGTTATGCGAATAAATTAATTTTTGGGGCAACACGAAGTGGGAGGATCTACAAAAACAGAATTAGTGAAGAATTAGAGACTAGTCCCTTGATTTCACCTCCGTGGGAGGGCGAGGAAGAGCTTGAGAAAGTTTCACCCAGAAGTGCGATCAGTCTGATAAGACAAAAAATTCCACGCATACCACCTCCACCTACACCACCACTAGTTTCACCATCCTCACCCCCATCTTCGCCCACACCACCTCCGCCACCACCACAATTTAATATGGCAAGCACAATAAAGTTGCCAGTGTTCAAAGGAGTAGGGAATGAAGATACGGACAAATTTTGGTTCGTGGTAAAGGCCGTATGGGAAGCACAAGGAGTCATGGATGACAACATAAAGAAAGCAACACTGGTAAGCGTGTTGCAGGATCGCGCACTAACATGGTACATTATGCATTCTAATGACCATCCAAATGCGGGGATCACAGATATCCAGGCTGCGCTAAATAGGGAATTTAGCAAGCCAAAATCGAAGACATAGTCGATTATCGTGTTTAAGGAAATCGTGATGCTTCCAGGTGAGACCCCCCAGGAGCTGGATTAGAGAATGAAGAGTATGATTTGCGAAGCCAACATGACCTTGACGGATGGAAAACACTACGCATGGTTTATATCGTCACTAACACCGCATCTAAGGACCGCACTGTCACAGCAGAAGCTATCTACTCAGACTGAAGCCTTGGAGATTGCAATGAGGCTACACGAGACCCAAATACAAGATCCTAGCCTAGGAGTGCAACAGATCCACACGCAATTGAAAATTTTTGTCTAGAAATGCAGAGCTTGAAACAAGACAGGATAGCTCGCCTAGAAGTGCGCGAGAAAGTATGGTGCATAAAATGAAAAGGCCAGGGACATGATAAGGACAATTGTCTAGTCTTCGCGAAATACCTGGCGGGAGGAGGACCAATTCCATAGAGACCAAAGGCATAAGTGGGACCAAGTGAGGCGCCTGCATTATGGTGTGCGATTTGTCAGATAGGAGGGAAGCATGCTACAGATAATTTCCACCTATTAAAAAAGTATACTCAGACTTCCCAACAATTGTTTTGTACTTTCTGCAGGTCAATAAGCCATGATGAACGCACCTGTAGAAGTTATGAACTAATGATGGATTGAACTTTTGCCTATAGAGTTCATCCCGAAACTAGAGCCCTCGATCAAAATACAGGGATGGCACGCACTGGATTTCAAGGGCGCGGATGAGGTCGAGGTGGAATGGGACCAGGAAGGGGTCACAGGTAGCTGATTTTTTACAATTGCAGAGGGTTCGGGCATTATGCCCACAATTGTACAAATCCAACGAGAGCATCATGCTTATATTGTACCTAGTTTGACCACAAGATAGAAGATTGCCCCACACTGATAGCAAGGTTGCGCAATAAAGGAATACTCCAACCTTTCCCGACTCAGAACCTGTAAACGATGAGGTTTGAGCCACGTGAAGAGGACCTGAATGTAAACATCATGCTTTGAAGCGATATCACGATAGGAGATGACAAATGTAAGAAACCAGAAGAAAGTTCCTAGGTTCGTAAGGCACCAACAAAGGAACCAGAGTTCGATTTGGAGCACGCGAAGGAGACATTCATGGAAGATAAGAAGAGCTTCACAGAGGCCTCCACTTCAGGTATTAAGGACAAACTAGAATCAGAGATGGACCCATCAATGCTTACTAACTTTATGGAGACATTCCAGAAGCTGTTGTGCGACAGCAAGGCATTGAAGGGACTACAAGAGCTCATCGCTAGATGCGCTGGATTAGGGGAACAACGCATAGTCCGGAAGATCGAAAAGCACACAACGCGAACCGGAAGGGAGATGAGATTGATTGCGCAAATTGGGGAATATGAAATGGATCAAGTGATTTTGGATCTAGGATCGGATGCAAACGTTCTGCCAAAATAGACATGGGAGCACATGAGCAAGCCCACGTTGCAATGGTCTCCTATTCAATTGCGAATGATGAACCAGCAAAAGATCCTACCTATGGGAAGAATGTAGGGAATAACGGTAGATATTGAGGGTGGGAGCGCGCTTGCAAATTTCAAAGTGATAGAGATTGTCGATGACAACAATCCATATCCCGCGTTACTCGGAATAGATTGGGCCACTGATATGAACAAAGTGATAAATCTAAAGAAGCGCAAGATGATTTTTGAAAAAAAGTCACTACGCATCACGAAACCTTTAGACCCTGTGGAAGGATCACGCTACATAGAGCTAGTGCGCGATGATGAGAGCGATGATGATCTCAATTGTATTTACAGGATAACCGCACGAGAGCAGGATTGGGTGAATCTGACAGCAGATCGTAGGAATTCGTGGGAGCGCGAAAGCTCTTGCACCTCTGATTCGGACGAGGAGATAGAAATATGGAAGAATTGGTTACACGAGATAACCACACTCAATTGCAACATGATGATAAAGTCACTACGCTATGTAGCAACAGAGGCAAAGGATTTGCCTATGTATGATGGGTTGACATCGGTGGATGAATTCCTAAACAAATTTGAAAGCGAAGTGCCAAAAAAGCAGTGGTTCGATGCTTTGAAATGGGCACTGCGCGCTATGCCCGCAAGATGGTGGGGTACACATCAATGAAGTTTCGAGGATTGATGTGAATGCAAAAATATTATGCTTATGCAGTTTGGAAAACCTCAGCTACGGATGGAAGTCGGGCATGATGGACGAAACAACCTGCTCGCCCACCTTTCTAGATGGGTATAGGCGTATAGTACACACCCTGTACAAACGCACACCATCCTTGCAGTAGGAAACAAGACCGATAAGCAGGAGCGGGCAAGACAAGTGTGCGAATGATGAAGTATGATAAGACGAAGTGCACCAACAATTATCCATAGGAAAGCCTTTGACAAGGTGTGTGAAGTGCTGAACAGGGTCCACCATGCAAGCCACACTAACTGGGACTTGCATGTACCAGTGGTTCTCTGGGCCTATAGGACCATGTACAAAACCCTGAACATGAGAGAACTTCTGAAGTTGAAGTATGAAGCAGGGGTTGTAATCCCTGTGGAGCATGCAAAGCCGAGTCTGCGCGTAACAACACCCGTAGATACGATGGTCCGCGAAGCCCGGAAAGAAGAAATCACATAGCTGTGAGAAACAAAACATATAGGACTTGAGGAAGAAATCCGACAAGAAAACTTTAGACTCCACGAACTTGAAAAAGATCAAGTATGGCTAAGGGAGAAAAGAACTTTGATGGACGTGGAGGTCAAGAAGTTGGACGATGAAATAAAGGAAGCATTTCTTGTCGAAAAAATGAGTATGGTAAGGCAAGGTGCATACGATCCTATTGACAAGTTGGAGGACTATCGCCATGAACTAGCTAGTCTGATGCCTTGGCTTGGATGACATATCACCAAATGTAGTGACCAGAGTAGCATGTTGCAAGTAGTAAAGTGCGCGATGCTGATCCCAACAATGGAAGGTGGGGATTCTTCGCGAACCATGATGAAGGATGGGATGGAGCCCTGCACAGGTGGTGCGACCACCTGACTAGCCGTAGGAAGAATAATGTTAGCGCTCCAGGCAGTTGAAAGGGAGCGCGAGACTATAAAATATTCTACTTGGGAGCTACGCAATATGGGAGATATGCATAGAAACAAAACGTCACAAGGTTCGTGACTGTGCACGAAGGGCTACGCTGCCATTCGAGTTGGTTGGGAAGTGACCATTGATGTCACTATTCACGATGGGATGTGAAATTTGAGGCCAAATGGAGCAAGAAATGGGCATTTAAGACGCGAGTTCTGGGCAAGATTTGGGAAAATCTGCCGCCAAGAAAGCATTAATGGCCAAAATTGGGGGGAACAATCAAATTTGAATTCAAAAGGCACTATAAAACACAAAGGGCTAGCTAGCAAACAACACTTGGTCATTTGAGAGTTGAGCATCTGAGCAGAGCACTGAGCATTACGAACTAAGCGATAATTGAGCCCCTAAGTTCGCGAGTGATAGAATACAGCCTAGATACGATGATGGCCACTAAGGATGGTTTGGGAATCGAAGAGGTAACCACCGGCGAGGCCGCACAGACCCTAATAGTGGAGTATGTTCCAGAAGGTGTCGGGGTTGTGACAGAAATCCCCAAATCACTGCGAACACCAAGGCCCAAGAAGGATAAACAAGCAATGGTCTAGTACGCGTGTCCCTAGGAACATGCTGTGTAGCAAACTATCCATGGCAGAGAAGGGGAAAGCAGTCACAATAGAAATGGACGAGGAAGAAGAAGACTTGCAGGCCCTCACCATCACAGAAGAAGAAAAAGAAGACATGGAGGAGGATATCCAACCGTTATGCTCTGCAATAAAACTCCCCGCATATGTCCCTCTGTGGAAAGGGAAGACTAAAGTGCGAAAGGATCTGGATGAAACCAAGAGTCCACTCCAGACCCTACTCCTCCCAGATGGTATTGTGTTTGAAGGCACGCACCTAGGCCGCATGCCAACCATGAAGTTTGAAGACTAGGACCTCGCTGACTGCGAGAAGTTCCTGCACCTAGATACCAGGCACCTAACGAAGCAAAACACTGAGGGGCGGTGATAATGTTAGAGCCACAGAAGTGGCTACGCAGTGTGGAGAAGGCTGGGCTACTGAATTTATTATGGATACCACATTTTCACTGCACACCAATCACAATTTTCATCATCAGATAGTTACTCTGCCTGGTGCATGATGGGTACTTATGGCTGGAAGAGCCTATTCCCATCACGACAGACCTCATTCACCACATTTATTGACTCCCATGCAAAGGAAAGGACTCTGCAACCATCACTGAAGGAAAGAGTAGTGATTTGGCCCTTGTAGAGGCCATGAAGACAAAATACAAGCTAGAGAAGAAGAAAAGGGACTACACCATCTCCAACATCAAGGACAAAGGGGTACGCATAGCATCCCAAATCTTGGCTGACAAAGTCATGAGGAAGTGTCACACCGATGAGATACTAACGCCGGTGGTTGCACTGGCCGAACAGTGTGCAGAGGGGGTCCAGTTCAACTGGTCCAAATTCCTCTGCGAGGAATTTTTGAAAAATTGTCGCGAAGCCCAAGAGCAAGGTAAAACTTTCCACTACGCGTGGCTTTTGTTATCCATCATGCTTGTAGCGAGGGAACTACCAGAAGACAGTCAATTCCCCAACATTGATAGAGACTTATTGGAGGCCATGAAGTATGCTTCACTCTGGGCTACAAGGATGTGAAATGGATTCGCCACAGAAATCTTCTAAGCACCCATGGAGATGAGCATACAGATGTGGATCAATCGGATGTCACCCCTGTCGCCTACGATGTACAACAGTCTGCGGAGTTTTGCAGAATTCAAAGCCAACATGCACAATTATACATCAGGGCACGCAAGGGCGCACAATGACAAATCTCTCATTTATTGCCACTGACAACGCCATCTTCACTTTCTTGGAGACATGGCCTCTGGAATGATGCGGCCCAGACCTGGCAGAACTTGAGAAGGCGACAACACAAAAGAAGAAGGACAATGCCAAGATGTGCATCACACAATTGGCTAGAAAAAGGCGGTAGGAAACAGTAGCAGCTAAGGAAAAGGCAGCATGGGAAGCAACACAGAAAGTTGCAGAGCAGAAAAAGGCTGTAGAAGCAGCAGCAGCAACACAAGCGGCTTAGGAAGCAACAACAGAGGGTGGATGAGGACCAAGCAATATCCTCACAGGGGCTAGAGGTAGAGGAAGTAGAAACAATAGAAGGAATCACAGACCCATGGACCAAGTCCACATAAATGAAGCACCCACATGTGGCAAAGAGAACAGGACCGAGGAAGAAGGTCAAGGCCTCAAATTTGGCCATTGACCCAATCACCTTGATGGAAGGGGACGTCCATGACATCGGCGAGATGGTTCGCGATGTCACAAATGAGGCCCTTCAAGACTTTATGCAAGAGCACCAGACTGTGTTGGGGGGCCTTAGGGTGTAGCTACAGGAGTTACAGGTGCGGCCCCCTTAGGTGGGTACCCTTTTGATCCACCTCGTAGCAGGACCCTTGACAGCAGAGCAGATGCTATGTGCACGGATGGAAAACACTATAGTGTTACCGGAAGGAGCCCTCATAGCAACAAATGCGGCCGACTGATTTGTGGTTAACACGATCAAAGGCCTTGGCCTTAATTTGGCTGCCCTTCCACGAGAAACATTGTATCAGCTACAGGATGGGATAACAGTAGAGCTGCGTGCTATGGAGAGCCGTGTGATCCAAGTTCTTAGCGAAGAGAAGATCAACATAGAATAGCTCAGTCTGCAGCATGACGAATTGGTGTTAGAGAACCAACAGTTAGCGCAGGTAGTAGATCACGCTTGCCGACACGTCCCAAAGTTGGCCATCCCATCAGATCTACCAGTAGATGTGTGGATCCACAGCTTGGAAACCATAGCCCGCGAGGCCAGGGAAGAGACAACAAAGGTTCAACTAGAGCTGAATCTTCAGATCGCTGAGCTGTGGTTGAAGGCGTAGCTTTCCACTCCCCCGGAAATCAGAGAACAGTGCACTAGCGCTATCGCAGCAAGGTTGGAAGAAATTGGAGGTGAAGTGCGCAACTGTACCGCATGTTGGAACAAGCACTTGAGGTCCTCACGACTTTGTAGGAGGACCCCAACATCCAGTGCCTGGAGATAGAGGTGCGAGAACTCCAACGGCAATACGACAGTGTCAGAGGAACTATGCAGACAGTAGTCCTCACTCAGTGTCTTGCGAGGATGTAGTAAGCTAAGGCACTGAAGGAGCAGGTGGACGCAGCGCGACATAAGGAAGCAATTCTCAAAGCACACGTTCAGCCATGGATTAACGAGGCCTTCATGATCACGACGAATATCTAAGGAAAGCTTGCGCACATGCAGGGGATGCACACACAGATGCAGGGAAGCATGCCAGACACAGAGATCTCAGAAGAATGGATGCAACAGGTTCAACAAGAAGCGTCTTAGTGTGTTGCAAACATCAGTACCATTTGAGAATAGTTGGAGGGACTCCACACCAAGATCGTCGCGTCGATAGAGTGACTCGAGGGCAAGTCACGATGTTTGTTTTGGGGGCATATTGGGCATGGAATCCCCCCATGTTTTGGGGCTCAAAGCCCAAGTTTTGACTTGATATGATTGTAAATCTCCGCGAAATGTGGGCATGAAATGTATGTTAGAGTCATAGGGTTGTCCGCCCTAAGTTTTGAATGTAATGTCAGCCTACCCATGGTCCACAGACCATGGGATTGTATAAATATAGAGAGGCTCTAAGTTGTAAAGAGAGCTAATAGAGGATGGGTAGAAAACGTCTCAGAGATTAAGTCGAAGTGCGAAGTGTGTTTTGGGTCACAGAGTAGAGTAGGAGAAGGCTCTGCAGTTGAGTGCGCAGAGGCCTAGTAGAGTCTGTAGCTGAGTGTGCGGACCCCTGCAGCTGATTGCGTAGGGCAGAGTTGAGTCTATAACATAAGAAGAGAATAATAAAGAGAAGTTTTATCCAAATTTTGTGTATCTATTCTTGAGTTATTACATGTATGATATCAATTGCAAATATACTATTTATTTACGACACGCAATTGCATGAATGACTTATGTTGCTTAGTATACTTTACACATGCAAATAAGCTAAGTTAATCAACTAACGATGGAATATTAGTAAGAACTTGAGTAATAATAATGTTTGGCCCCCGAGTAGGGCTGCGCAAAGGCAACATCTCAGGCTACGCGGTACAGATAAGTGCACGTAGCGACGTGCATAGGGTCGAACCACGAACCACTTAAAACCATCAGACATCTCCAAGGTGTGGAAACCTGGTTCTAGCACCCTCCCATACTACTTCGGGTGAGACCTTAGTCTGCACTCCGCGGACTATTGCCGAAAGGGCCAGTAGTATCGGGATTTGTTTGGCTAAATCAACTCTGAACCTAAGTCAGGCCCCAATAAGCCAACAGTGGAATTACACAGTTCAAACACACCCTTTACTTGTATTTCTTAATGAAAAGTCTACTTGGAAAAGAGATGGAACAAGTCTCTATGGGGATGGCAATCATAGTGCAGGGCCTACCCAGTTACAAAAAAGACATGGAAAAAATACTCTTTCAGTTGCACAAACAGGACATCAGGATGGATTGAATTGACTGCCACATCCCTTGCATCCTGGAGCTATATGGAATGGCAGGGGAAACTATTGAAGATCCTACTCATGTAGCCTCTATCTCTGATGAGCAGACTGAACAAAAAGAGTAGATTGCTCATGCTTAGTTTTTATTTATGCGGTTAGCTTTTAAGTTTAGTGTTGCATATGCTAGTTATTATAGTTATGTAGTATTTGGACATGAGATTGAGACTTATTTAGTTTGGCTAGAAAGACTAGAGCAATTTTGTTTTTGGATGGCGTATAACGTTGACCAATGGCCAACAGACTTGGCTACCCCCAAGACAAGTTGAGGCCACCCGGTCAATCTGTCTGGTGTAAATTTTCCTAATATATAATAGAAAATGAATCTATCTGGGGTAAATTTGCCTAATATATAATAGAAAATGGATGAATCTGCCAAGCTTTTAACAGGAAAAAAAAGAAAAAGAAAAAAAATTCAAACCAATTCAAATGAAAAAGTTATTTCCATTCCCATATATGTGATACATTATTTCTAAAATGGATGTTAAGAAAATTTGAATTATAACTCCTGTCAATTTCTCTCCTTTGAGAAAAGAAATTGAGATGCTTTGAATGACAATCAACTGAGATGCCCTGAACGAGAGCAGTAATAATGTACTAAATTCACCTATATTGTGAATAATGCATGAAAGAGCTTTCACCCATCAAAAGCTGATTCAAGCTAAGATTTTACATATGAGTTTCCACATATATTGCATCTTGATAGTTGCCTCTTAGAATGAATTATGAAATTGCTTCTGCTACTTTTATTTCCATGTAACTAGCATGCCTACGATTGACCATGTTGCCTAGTCCACTACTCCCACCCTAATCTGTAGTTTGGGACATTCAGAGACATCGAGCATCTCGAATAATGCATGTTCAACATTTTCTAGCTCTTCTAACTCAGAACATCGTATGAAAACTAGCTCTCGAAGCTTTCTTGTCTATTGGAGCCCCCTCGTTCTCTTCAGCTTCACATAATAACTTGCCCATAGCTCTTCCAAACATACCAAGGCTTCCAAACTTGGCAACTCCTCTAGCTCTAAGCACCCACAAATACTTAGTATTTGAAGTCTTGTTCACTGCGCCAATCCCCATATGTGCTTCAACTTCACGCGTCTGTCTGCCAAAAATTCCTCCAAACATCCCAATGTTTCCATTCTTGGCAGCTCTTCTAACTGTCGCCTTCTCGTGACCCCTGATTCTCTTTAGCTTCGCATAACCGCTTGGATACGACTGGCTGAAAGCGTAGGAGCAGAAGAGAACTTGTGAGTGTTGTGGGTTGATCTCTGTTCACCAATAAATGGATGAGTTTTCAAATTTTGAACTCATGATAATGTGCTTATTTCTGGATGTAATCAACATTATTAAGCTATGCTAGCGGATATCATAGATTTGAACTGGAGAAAGTGCATCCACTTGATTCACATCATCTATATATTCTAATATCACTAATGCGTTACAAGATTTGAGAGGCTCTTTGAGCATCTCTGTACCTTTATCAACACTGTTTACATGCTCATCTTTTGAGCTCAAGCTTTTAAGAATCTCTCTCTCCATCAAATTTAATGTGCCTCTAGCCCAATGATCTTTGACGTCATGCAAAAAGCAAGATTTATGAAAATTAGATTTTCTCCTCTTGTAGATTTTTTAGCTAAAGTGGATTATAATGTTGAAGTTTCAAAATTTTGGATATCTAATTTTTTTTTACTATACTATATCTATTCCCACAATCACAAATATAATTTAAACAATCTTCCACAATTTTTTTTTAATGAAAAATTACTGGATTCCCAGTTTTTTTGTTGTCTCGGAACTAAAAGAAAAGTGATGGTAATTATCAAAAGATTATCATCAAATTATAATAATAATAAAGTTCATGTTTTATTTGATGGAATCAAATTTTCGGTGAGTATAACCAACCTCTTTAAGATAAATTCAACTAACTATATATAAATATTTTAATAAAGACTTATTTTAACAAGGCTGCATCGCTAGTGTTTCCTACCACTTAGTTTAATTATTGAACTTTGAAATGTACGCACCAACTACCATATTTGAACAAGGGCTACATTGCTCGTAATAATTGAACAGGATTATTATATATGCCTAGCATTCAATTCTTTTAATTGACTATTAGTTGTGCTTGACCAAAAAGAGTCTGCTGCTCTTTTATAGTTTAACATTAGTAATTTAATCTTATTATTTTTTATTATATATAAATTTATTTATTTAAAATATAATTGGTTCAATTCAACCAACTATATTAGCGAGTGTAACAAATCCCTTTTATTGAATTTGAATTTGAATTTTTTTTTACCAAAATTCACCATATCCCACGCCAAACCACTGAAAATGCATTGTGTACTATGGTTTCTTGGTAAAAAAATTCATTGGACATGGGACAAGTCCCCATGAAGATATGCAAGGATATCAAAGACCAATTTGTTGGGAAAAGAGAAAGTATTAAACATGAGTGTTTATTGTATGAATTGATTAGGCATAATCTAATTTAATCTCTCGTCAATTGTATAGAAACACATGACGACAATTTTTGATAAAAAGTTTTTGGATATGCATTACTCACTGACCTTGCTATTAATAGAGATAGAAGACTCGGGTGTCACAGCTGAATAAAATCATGTAACACCACTTATTATTATTTAATTTGGTTAAGATTGAATCTAATGAAGAATGGAAAGTGCTACTACGAGGACTTGTCTGGAAAATCCACATTTGTATTACCGAAGTGGATCAACTTTATTTTTTAATTGCATGATGTGGCTTCACTTTATTTGTTGTATAGGACGCAGTTAGCTATTTCTATTTTGTTAAATTAAATAAATTAAACAATATACACTGCTGTAAATATTCACACAAATATATAATTAATCTCTGGAAAACTTTCACTATCATTACGTCATATAATTATAATACAATCTTTTTGAAATATATTTTACTATTTAATAAAATAATAACTAATTTTTTTAATTTTAAACATAAATAAAATAACATGAAATTTTAAAATTAAATATATCCATTTTACTAAGCAAAACATAAACCAGTTAATAGAAAAATCAACCATATGTATCCAACTTGAGTCAAATTACAAAGTATTTTATTGAATTAATACCCCAATAGTTCACTAGCATACATAACCGATATGCCTAGTGATTTAACATCAAATAACAACTGTCCCATTTCTTAATTCTTAAGACAGTTCAAGAACTTATGTCATCGACATGCACAATGATATTCACTGAAAAGAAAAATAACCCAACAAAATGTAACAAAATTGATCTAAAAATGAGATCTTAGACAATTATTAAGGTATCACAGACTCATGTGCATGGATTTGTCTATGTTACTTTGTGCAATGGATCAATAAGATCGTGAAATACATAGACAATGAAGCAGTTAAAGAACATAATAGAAAAACACACATAAACACAACAAGTTCAATAAGGAGTTCACCCAACACTCCTGGGCTACGTCTCTTGGTCCAGCCTTCAGTGGTGACCTCTCTGTTCTGTCTTCAGAAGAAGACTTTTTAAAAAAGTGAGCTCAATTTGAGTCTCACACAACATATGAAAACAACAAGGTTTTACTTGGATCCCCCAAGTCTTTCTAAGTACACATACTCTCCTCACTAACTCTTTGTCTCTGTTCGCTCTTTGTCTCAGCACTGCTTCCCCTCTGATTCTGTCAATCTATGGCTTTAAAGCTAATCAGCGTTGTCTGTTCATTTCCTCCCCTTGGGCTTTCTGGCTCCTAGCCTCTGTCCGCTCGAATCCCCCTTCTAAGCGTTAAATAATCATTGCTAACACCTTTAGGGGAGGTGGCCACCTATTCTGCAACGAAAGAGTCCAT
The DNA here is from genome assembly GCA_000404065.3 of Pinus taeda. Taxonomy (NCBI): domain Eukaryota; kingdom Viridiplantae; phylum Streptophyta; class Pinopsida; order Pinales; family Pinaceae; genus Pinus; species Pinus taeda. Next base: position 15,316 of record APFE030729625.1, read on the forward strand.
CGAGCCTTTGAAATCCCCAGAATAGCCATTCTCTATTTACACAGAGAAATATGTTCAAACATGGAAAAATCTGCGAAAACACAGTTCCCCAGACTTCAAATATTCATAAATCTACTTTATATTTCTATCGGGTCCGCCTGAAATCGCTTATTGCATGTCACAAGTGCTCATTCCGTGGCTTCCCTTTGTATTTGGAAAATACATTACAAACATGGAAAATATCATAAAATGGCTTTATGCAAACTTGAAATATTATACATATGCATTCATAAACCCTTTTAGGTCAGGTTTCATCGCATCGGCACTTCCCTTCGTATTTCATTTATTAAACAAAATATGCGAAATTACACACAAAACTGTTGTTCGGAAGATCTCAAAATAGATGGTATATTGTTTATAACTCTATCGGGTCCAGCTATCGCATCGTATATATATATATATATATATATATATATATATATATATATATATATATATAATATATATATATATATATATATAATATATATATATGTATATATATGTATATGTATATGTATATGTATATGTATATGTATATGTCTATGTCTATGTCTATGTCTATGTCTATGTCTATATATATATATATATACCATGTGGTCTCTGCCGATAGCCTTCGCTTGCCATTGCTGATTGCGATTTGCCAATCAGATCTGGACCGTTGATCGACCAGATCTGACGGCTCATGTGCGTTGCTCCTTTGACCGCCAGTAAGCCTATTTTTCCACTATTTCTTCATATTTTTGCTTCCTGATAGTGTAATATGAGATTTCTAAAACTTCTTCTTGTGTGATGGTTTTGAGGATTTAAACGATTTTGAAGACTTAGAGGGTATTTGGATCCATTTTGGATCATGCCTTCCCACTGAAAAAGCTTTTGGACCACCAAAAGTTGGTTTTCAAGCATCGATCAAGTGAGGATACAACTCCATCACTAGTCCAATTTCCATCCATCATGCACTGCTTGGTTTTGAACCTTTAAGTCCGATTATGAGGTACACAACATTCCCTCTGCGCGTAGTTCTCACCTTCCTGTCCAAAACTGTATCTTCCTACAACTCATTGAGATATTCAGGCAACAGATCATCCACATAGTCCCGCCACCGCGGGATGGGCCTTTGCAATAGAAGGCGACTGACTTTGCTCTTCGGGATCTTCAATTAATTAAGGTTCAAACAGTCTCAAATTTTCTGCATTAACCATTGAATAGATGTGCATGTAAGCTGGAAAATCAAGGCGAAAAGAGTTCATACCAATTTTCTCAAGTATCTTGAAAGGCCCATACATTATTGGCTTCAGCTTCTTCCCTTCACCTTGCATTCTATCTTTACTGATATACAACTAGACTTGATCACCAACTTGGAAGCTATGTTCCATCTGATGCTTATCATGCCTTTCCTTGTACTTGGCCTAGCTCTTTTCCAGTTGTTCCTGCACTGCCTGGTGAATTTCTTGGATCTGTTCAATGAACTTGGTTGCTTTGTCCACATCACTGTGTCCATCAACTGCTATGTCTTTTTCGAAGGAAAAATCCAAGGGAGACCTTGGTGTAAAACCAAAATAAGTCTCAAAAGGAGATCTTTGTGTAGAAGAGTGCTTGGCACGGTTGTAAGCATGTTTCACATAACATAAATGTTCATCCCAAAGCTTGGGATGCTTGCTGCAATAACCCCTGAGCAACTAGATCACTGTCCTATTGACCATCTCTGTTTGGCCATCTGTTTGTGAATGAAAGGTTGTGCTCTTCTTCAGTTTGGTGTCCATCAATTCCCATAGACTTGAACAAAGCTTTCCCACAAATCGAGAATCTCGATCAGATACAATGGAAGTGGGTAACCCAAAATAAACCCAAACATGCTGAAAGAACAACTTCGTTGTTTGTTCAGCTGTAATATGATTATTATAAGGTATTAAAATATACATTTTGCTGAACCTGTCCACAATAACATATAAATAGTCATGACCTTTTCTAGATTTTGGCAACCCCCCAACAAAGTTCATGGAAACACTTTCTGAAGGACGAGAAGGAACTGGAAGTGGAGTGTACAAGCCTAATTTTCTATTGTTGGGCTTGCTTTTAGCACACATGGTAAACCCTTTAATATATCTAGAAATTGTTTCATGCATTCTTGGCCAATAGTAGAATCTTTGCAGCTATGCAACTGTTTTACTTACACCAAAATGACCTGATATCAGAGAAGTATGTGCTTCCTGAATTATGTTAACTCTTTCAGTTTGTGGAATGCATAACTTTCCCAAATGATATAAGAGTTGGTCCTTAACATAATAATCTAATTCTTCTACTTGTTTTCCATGACTTAAAGTTGCATATACATCTTTAAATCTATATCTTGAGCATATTTTTCAATGTCGCTTTCATGCATTACTGGGTTATGCTTAAGTATAGTAAATGCATTTATGATAGGTCTAGACAACATATCTGCAACTTTGTTATGTATGCCTTTCTTATATCTGATGACAAGATGAAACTATTGCAGGAAACCCATCCACCTATAGTGTCTTGATTGCTACAATTTAGTTTGTGAGTGAAAATACTGAAGTGGTTGATGATCAGTATGTATAATTGTTTATTTTCCCATTAAGTAATGTTTTCACTTTTTCACAACTCTGTACTAATGCATACAATTTTTTTATCATATGTGGAATAATTAACTACTGCAAAATTAAATGTCTCAGAATGATAACATATGGGTTTACCATGTTACATAACACTGCTCCCATGGCCTAGTCACTGGCATCTATTTCAATCTCGAATGGTATTTGAAGATCTGGCAATGCTAGTACTGGTGATGTACTAATTTTTTCTTTCAAGGTGTCAAAGGCTTTCTGCTGTTTGCCTCCTCACTGAAACACCTTGTTTAATCCTGTTAAAGCATGTAAGGGAGCTGCAATCAAGGAAAAGTTAGCAATAAACTTTCTCCAATATTGTGCTTCTCCTAGGAAGCTCCTAACTTCTATAGCGGATTTGGGTTTGGGCCAGTTTACAATGACTTCAACCTTAAAGGGATCTATCTTCAATTCACCACCCCCTACAATATGACCCAAATAATTTAAAGATGTTTTTCCAAATTCACATTTTGATAACTTAATATAGAGATTTTCTCTTTTCAAAACATCTAGAGTCTACTTTACATGCTTCAAATGTTCTTCCCATGTTTTACTGAAAACAAGAGTGTCATCTAAATATACAATTACAAAATCATCAATAAAAGGCCTGCGTACATCATTCATAACTCTCATGAAAGTGGCAGGAGCATTAGTTAAGCCAAAAGGCATAACCAGCCATTCATACAGCCCTTGCTTTGTTTTGAAAGCATTATTCCATGCATCTTGCTCTGCTACTCTAACCTGGTGATAGCTACTGTGCAATTCCAACTTGGAAAAGCAGACTGCTTCTTTCAGCTGATCCAATAGATCATCACTGCGAGGAAGGGGATAACGATTCTTGATTGTTATTTTATTCAGTGCTCTGTAATCAATGCACATCCTCCATGAACCTTCTTTCTTTCTCACCAACACGATTGGAGATCCACATGGTGATGTGCTTGGTCTTATGAACCCTTTATCGGGCATCTCCTGTACCTGCTTCTTAATCTTTGCATTCTCTAAAGCAGATAACTTGTATATTCCGATGCTAGGAAATGGGGCATCTTGCTGCAAATGAATATCATGTACAATTCCCCTTTTGGGTGACAGATCTTTAGGTTCTTGAAATAGGATATCATATTCTGAAACAACTTTTTCTAAATCAACTTTCTATTTAGCATCACAACCCTCAAGTATATTGGTTTTATCAGGGTTATTTTCCTTTACAACCATTAGTAAAATTTGCTTGCATGAATTTACAATTCTTTTCATATACCCTGAGTTTATGAGAGTGTAATTATTTTTTAGTCTATGAGCTCTGACAATATATTCTATTCCATCTTTGGTGAGTTGATACTTATTTTCAGCTCTATAGAAAATGGCTTTTCTATCATACAAGTAAGGACTTCCTAAAACAATACCACATATATCCAAGGGAGTTATATCTAACTCAACTTCATCTACAAATGCTGATCCAATAGCAAACCTAAGTTTACATTGTCTAGTCACTTGTAGCTTTGCTTTGTCACATACCCGACCTAATGGATATGGCTTCTTGTGAGGTGTGGTTAGTAATCGCAACTTCTTTACAATTGCTTCAAAAATCAAGTTTACTTGTGATCCACTTTCAAATAAAGTATCAATATTTTGATGCTTGGAAATAACTCTAATATGAAAATGCTCATGTCTTTTCCTCTCATTTTCTTCATTATCAATAGTTTGTGCAGAATTACTAGTAGATGCTTCAGAATTTTTACCTTTTATGCCTGTGGTTGTGACTATTGTTTCATCACCTGAGTCCGACCCCAATCATTCTGAATAGCAGCAACAATCTTCTTCTTATTTCCCTCGAACTTCTTGGGTTTCAGTGCCGGATGCAAAGACCAGCAATGTTCATCATCATGTACTTCCTTCTTGCAGTGAGTGCATGAAGGTTTGTTTTTTCTGTACAACATTTGCCTTTCTCTCTTTCCATTTCTACTTCTTCTTTTCCTTGTTCTTGCTTGCAGTGGGTTTTGATGATCCCCCAATCTCTAGGTTCACATTGTTGCCTCTAGCCTCTAGATGTGTAGCCTGAATGGGTACCTAATCTATGCTAGTGGGTTAAACATGAGAATGGTGTGCCTCAAATAGCTATGCAGACCACCTATATACTTCAACAAAGTTTCAGGTGAGTTTAAAGAAATGCCTAGAATTAAAGCTCTTTTTCTAAATTGCTAGGCATAGCTTTGTACACTTTTCCCTTTTAATTGGTGAAGAGTTTGCCAACTCATCATTGCTTGCTGCATATAAGCTAGTGGATAGAATTTTTTTTTAATGGTAGTAACAAATTCACTCCAGGTAGAAAGAATTTTACCATGCTTCTTCAAATCAGCTTGTGTCCTGCCTTCCCACCACACTAGGGCAGTTCCTCCAAGGCGAAGGCTAGCCAACTGAATCTTTCTCCTTTATGAATCGATGTTCTGCACCTTGCAATATATATCAATTTGCCTAATCCAGTTATCTATCTTTTATGTATTTAATTCTCCATCATATATTGGCAAATCGAATTTTATATCTAATTTAATCACAGAAGTCTTCTTCTTTTTCTTCCCATTAGGGCTAGGAGATGAGGATGATGGAGGAGATGGTGGAGGAGATGATGGAGGCCTTTCCCCTTTCCCTTTGCCCTCTAGGGCATTGAGAGAAGGTTCTTCTGCTCCTTTGTCTTGCTTGGAGGTTCAAGTACTTTCACCTCAACCTTTCTTGAATTCTTGATACATCTCTTCTACCATGGCTCTCATGGCCATAAAACTGTCCATGAACTGATATTTTGATTCCATATGAGTTTCTTTTGCCATTCTCCTTTTGGGATGGATTCTTCCAATTTCTAGGTTGGCCTCAACAAGTTCTCGTTTTCGCAATTTGAGCTTTGACCTAGTTCACATTCAAAAACAGTCCAACACAAGCTTGTCTAACCTTAACAAATCAAAAACCAAAAGCTTTGATACCACTTGATTTGAAAATGAGATCTTAGACAATTATTAAGGTATTACAGACTCATGTGCATGGATTTGTCTATGTTACTTTGTTCAATGGATCGATAAGGTTGCGAAATACATAGACAATGAAGCGGTTAAATAACATCATAGAAAACACACATAAACACAACAAGTTTAATAAGGAGTTCACCCAACACTCCTGGGCTACATCTCCTGGTCCAGCCTTCAGTGGTGACCTCTCTATTATGTCTTCACAAGCCGAGTTTTTACAAAAGTGAGCTCAATTTGAGTCTCACACAACAGATACAAACAACAAGGATTTACTTGGATCCTCCAAGTATTTCTGAGTACACAGACTCTCTGTCTCTGTTTGCTTTCTGTCTCAGCACTAATTCCCCTTTGACTCTGTCAATCTGTGGCTTTAAAGCTAATCAACGTTGTTTGTTCATTTCCTCTCCTCGGGCTTTCTGGCTCCTAGCCTCTGTCCGCTCAAATCCCCCTTTTGAGCGTTAAATAATCATTGCTAATGCCTTTAGGGGAGGTGGCCACCTATTCTGCAATGGAAGAGTCCATCGGGCCTTTGAAATCCCTAGAATAGCCATTCCTTGTTTACACAGAGAAATATGTTCAAACACAGAAAAATCTACCAAAACACAGTTCCCCGAACTTCAGATATTCATAAATCCACTTTATATTTCTATCGAGTCCACCTGAAATCGCTTATCGCATGTCATGAGTGCTCATTCAGTGGCTTCCCTTTGTATTTTGTTTATTAAATGAATTATGCGAAATTACACACAAAACTATCGTTGAGCAGATCTCAAAATATATGGTATATTGTTTATAACTCTATTGAGTCCAGCTAATGCATCGCATATGCATATATAATATATATATATATATTTATATATATATATTATATATATATATATATATTATATATATATATATATAGATTATATATATATATATACCCACTCCTTTGCGTAGCTCCGATATGATTTGCGATGCGATTGATCACAATCGCATATCACACATATCCTCGGGTCATTTGGTAAGCACTCCACTGTGGTTTTCCAATGCGATATTGCAATGCAACATGGGTTGTCGATCTGCACGCTTGATCGATGGTCCTCATTGACCCCGCTGATCACTGTCGCATATACCATATGGTCTCTGCCGATAGCCTTCACTTGCCACTACCGATTGCGATTTGCCGATCGGATCTGGACTGTTGATTGGCCAGATCCAACGGCTCCTGTGTGTTGCTCCTTTGAGTACCAATAAGCCTATTTTCCACTATTTCTTCATATTTTTGCTTCCCGACAGTGTAATACGAGATTTCTAAAACTTCTTCTTGTGCGATGGTTTTGAAGATTTAAACGATTTTGAAGACTTAGAGGGTATTTGGATCCATTTTGGATCAAAAATGTACCGCAGATAATATGACGCTATGGAAATTGAACTAGTAAACTCTGGTTGGCAAGTTATGGAATTGAATTTATGACATTTGCATTGTAGTGGAAGAATAACACTCTAGGAAACGAGGAGCAGATCTTGAACATCACAATGGAAATGAAGTCCGTGAAAAACATGACCACCACTGCGGCAGGAATAATAAAAGAAACAGTTCAAATATTAAAAAAATGAGAGGGTCGTGTCATATTTCTTAGTAAGGTGTTTGTTTTACATTGGTTGGGGGTTTATGTTGGCCAAATATTTATTACAATATAACTTTTTTAATAAAAAATAAAATATTTTCGTTTAACTTAATATTAAAAGTATAAATCGTATAGATATATATAATATATATATATATATTTTTTCAAAATTTACACTAGCTTATTTAGTTTTACCTCTGCATACAATTTAATGTTGTGTCCTATTTCACACTTGGAAAAAGACACAAATTTCTATTTGTCACACTGTTTGCACAAAAATATTCTTCCGCGGAAGGGAATTCCTGAGAAAATATCGAACTATTCATCCTTAAAGGGGCTTTGTGCCCCTAAGATGATGCAGGAATTCTTGGATTCTCAAGTGATCGGCCCTAATTCAGCTGTATCTACTACTGGCCTTAGCTTCCTGTCTCAACTGTGGAGGTTTCCCTATTTCTCAGCGTCATACTTCAAAGAAGCGCAGACCGATTCCATACATGGAAACCTACAGATTCTTCTTCCGATGTTTAATAGCTCGTTGTTGAAAGCCCTGACAGCCTTTTACAACTGAAATTGTGGCAATGGTTGATCGTCCAACCGGGAGAAACCTCGGGATGCACGAGGGGCTGAGAAGGTATTTGTGTGACCTTTAATGCTTTTCCCTCTATTACTAATTAAAAATTAGTTGATTTTGATCAACCATATCGTTTCTGCCTGCGAAACTATGTATTTTCTTTCAACCGTACGCTGACAGAGTACAATGTAATCATAACATAATAAGAGGAGCCCAATCACCATTTAGAAAAATTTAATTAAAATAATTCAATAAAATAAATTATTTTTGGATATAAAATTAACATTATACGTATCATTTTAATTTTTTTGGTCAAATTAAAATAATTCACGGTCAACGCATTTGCGAATGCGTTATATCCTTCTGCGGTAGGAATAATAAGATAATACCACTATTTGAGCATCTTGCACGTGACTGGTGGACCAGCTAATCTCGACTCTCATCGTCTTGGCTTTTGAGTGGACAGTGGTCGAATTATTTTCCGCATGCATGCATGCTGTACTTTTTTCTTTTCACTGTGTCACGTTGCATGTATCATAAACAAAGAGACAAGCTGAGGTGGCAGAATTGATAGTCGTCACTATCACTTTGAGGGAAAAAGGCATGGGGACTTGACTCGAGAGGCGAGGTGGAAACTTCATTGGCTGCTGACTATTTAATGAAAGATATACAAGTGGTGAGGGATTTAACATGTAATTTCATCAATGTTTATTAGTCAAAGGATTGATTTTTTTAGTGGTTTACTTTTCAATTTTATTTAGAATTATATTAAAAATTGGAAAAAAATTGGTTTTAACTATTTTTTAAATATTCAAATCAAAATACAATTCATCATTTAAAAATTATAATTTAAAAGAAAAAAATTGTTTACCTTAGATTTTCTCCTTACCAAATTTTCCACACATCAATTTCCTAAATTACAATAATTGATTGGAAAATTCTATAAAGCCAAGTTTTAAATGAAATTAATATTCAATATCAAATCAAATTGGACTTTCATCTTCTTTAATGGTCTTTGTCATGAAAATATATAGCAATATATTCGCCCATTGATTACAATTAGTTTAGCATTAACAAATGCAAGCTATAATGTTAAATTAAAAAAAAATCAATACTATTGAAAAACATTCTGGATATAGTTGGGTTATTTATGCCATGATTTTTAAATATTTGCGCAATGTTTTTTCATTTTTAAGCTTCATAATTAAAATCCTTGAAATAGCTCATACTCACTTAAATAACCTATTTCCATCATTTACAACCCACCATAATTTAAGCAAGTATTTCCATAAAAAATGAATGGAAATAAGATTGAAATAAATATACCTAAAAGGAGTTACTACCTACCATTATTTATGTTTTCTTCAATGCTTTAACATGTAGGAGTAAAAACTTAAATTTGTCAACTTGGTTGTGGTTACTACCCACCAAAAATTTATGCAATTCCATATCCTTAGTAGGAAATTAACTTTTTGTTGTAGCGGCTAGAACCACCCTCCAAACTTTTTCCTATGCTTTGTTTTGGAGCCTCCATCTTAAAATTCACAGCATTCTTAAACTGATTCAGGTACTTGTGCTTTGATTGAGTTTTATATTTGCACTTCAGCTTTTTTTTTCTCAATTGGTTTACTGTCTAACCTACAAGCCGATCTCTTGACTTGGTTTCAACTCGGTTCCATGCTTGCCTTAGTGAACTGTACAATCCTTGAGGGCAAACAACCTTGCTCTTGGGAATTGTGTAGTCCAAGCCAACAGTGAGCCTTCAGCACCAAAAATACGCAGAGTCAGCTCACAGCTTGCCTTCAGCTAGGAAACTACATAGAGCATGAGAGGCAATCAGGGCCACTCAGCCTAGGAATTGCGTAGAATCTTTCCCCAAGCGATTGCCCGATGCATGAGCTAGTAAGTTGCCTAGTTCTCCTTGGAACTGTGTGATCTGTCCGGGCATGCATGGCAACTTTTCTTAGAAAAAGAAAAAAGCGAAAAGAGAAAAATCATCCTTAGAAAATATGGATTTATTTTTAGCAGTCAGAGTGGCGCTTGAGTTATTTTTGGAAGCTTTTGCCAAGTATCGCTTTTTCCTAGATTTTTGGTCTTGGTGTCATAAACCCTAAATCAACCAAATCTATTTAATGGATGTTGCCAGTTTCATAGATCTAGGAACCTTCGGCACTGTCATCACAACTTTTCTGGGTAAGTCTTGTTTTTCTAGACTTTTGCTCCTTTTTCTGTCACTTTTGTTTGCTTGGCTTGTGAGAGTGTTGTTTTACCCATTTTATTGAGTGCCCGCTGGCATTTTGATTTGTTTTAGCTTCTAGAAGTGTTGTTTTAAGTTTTTGATTGCCTTTCCCAAGTGACGCATCCATAACCCAGTTTTTGCACTAACGGTCATCGTTGTGGCAATTCTCTTTACGTGCTTCATTGTTCTTCAGTTTGATTAATTCCTGCACTCATTTTTTTTGCATGCATCATCATTCACTCATATCTGCACCCACTTTCACTTCCACCTTGAGATCTGCTCGTTTTCATGTTTCCATAGGACAAATCTAGGCTTCCTTGGCCTTGATCCTTGCTTCTCCCTAGCATGCACTGCACATTTCTAGATCTCAAGGCTCTGCCTTGGCTATAATTATGCATTACGAAGTTCCAAGAGTTAGTCTTGAGCCTTGGCTATTGGGATTGCACAATGTGCAATCCCAAGCAACCTAAGCCAGATTAAATTGTGCATTGCATGGTTCGAGTCAGCAAGACATCCCCACTTGTACTTGGAATTGCGCAATGCACAGAACCAGCTAGCAGTCAGTCCTCTTTGAGAGTCAAAATTGTGCAATTCTTCCCAAAAGTTTCCCAATTTGTTGTTTGGTTGGTTTCAAGCTAATATCTGCATGCTATGATTGTCCTCTCTGTCTCCAAGTACAACAGTTGTTGAGAAACTCTTCAACCATTACAGATAACATGGCTTCCAAGAGAGATGCATCAAAGGATAGTGTTGAAAGTAGCACTGGAGAAGCAGTTGAGAAAGTGTTAGTGAATTGGTTAGTTTATGAAGACAGTTGTTCATTGAGGAGGGAATGAAGTTAACATGGTAGGAAATCAAGGATATCTTTCCGGGGGACTTCAAGGAAGATCTAGAGGATTGACAGGTGTATGTCAATATCCACTAGTCAGACTTACATAAAGTTGCATGCAGGTACCCTGCCTTCCCATGTGCGGACATTATCCACTAGATTGTCTCACACACACATCCTGAGACTATGACATTGTGTAGTTCCAATGGGATACAACTTACTACCTTCAGGGCAAATAACTATCATCAGATGTATCACTTACCTCAGTCGATGAACCACATGGACACACTTTTCTATGTCACCCACAACTTTGTAAACACCAGAGGTATAATTAAGTGCTAGGTGAAAGAAGCATCAAAGTTCAGATCAACAACCAGTCAAGTTTACAAGACGAAGTCACTCAGAAAGGCCTATCAGTCCTTGATCATATTTGCATGCCGATTATATGGTCAAGATAGTGTGGAGACCTTTCTGGAGAATTGGGTGGTTGTGTTGGACCAGTTGGTGAATGATGGAAAACCATTCAACTGGTCGGATCTGTTAGCTCATCAGTTGAAATTCCATGTGACGATCAGCTAACCATTGTAACATCCACTCCCAATCAAGGAGGATGGTGAAAAGTAGATAAGAAAAAGGGTAGAAAAGGGTGACTAAGCATTTTCTCTTAGCCCCATTTTTTCTCTCCGGTTGGTTTTGGCTTTGTTCCTCCTATTGACTAGCCATGTAATTTATTTATTTTTATTTTTTTGTGACCCCCTCAAATGTTGGCGGGTCCAGCATCATCAACACTTTTCTATTTCATATATCTAGAGGATCGACAGGTGTATGTCAATATCCACTAGTCAGACTTACATAAAGTTGCATGCATGTACCCTGCCTTCCCATGTGCGGACATTATCCACTGGATTGTCTCACACACACATCCTGAGACTATGACATTGAGCAGTTCCAGTGGGATACAACTTGCTACCTTCAGGACAAAGAACTATCATCAGATGTATAACTTACCTCAGTCGATGAAACACATGGACACACTTTTCTATGCCACCCACAACTTTGTAAACACCAGAGATATAATTAAGTGCTGGGTGAAAGAATCATCAAAGTTTAGATCAACACCCAATCAAGTTTACAAGATGAAGTTACTCAGAAAGGCCTATCAGTTCTTGATCATATTTGCATGCCAATTATACGGTCAAGATAGCATGGAGACCTTTCCGGAGAATTGGGTGGTTGTGTTGGACCAGTTGGTGAATGATGGAAAACCATTCAACTGGTCAGATCTGTTAGCTCATCAGTTGAAATTCCATGTGACGATCAACTAACCATTGTAACGTCCACTCCTAATCAAGGAGGATGGCGAAAAGTAGATAAGAAAAAGGGTAGAAAAGGGTGACTAAGCATTTTCTCTTAGCCTCATTTTTTCTCCCTGGTTGGTTTTGGCTTTGTTCCTGCTATTGACTAGCCATGTAATTCATTTTTTTGTTTTTATTTTTTTGAGACCCCCTCGAATGTTGGCGGGTCCAGCATCATCAACACTTTTCTATTTCATATATCAATTTGCAATTTTTCTAAATGCATACAATCCACTTAAGTGGCAGGGACTACACTTCCCTGCAATACTTGTTATCAATTTGATTTGATTATTTATCATTTATATGACATTGTCATCAAATACAATTATATTTATATATTATATATATTAGATAAATGTATTATAAATATATATATTATAATGTATATATGTGTATAATAGTATAATATATATGTATGTATATATGTTGTATTATGTATAGTATGTATGTATATAGTATGATGTAAGTATTATATATATATATGTATGTTGCAGAATGTGTATGTATGTATTGTAATATATATATATATTATAATTTATATTATATATATATACATACATACATACATACATACATACATACATACATACATATATATATTGGTTCTGCTAGTAATTGAGTTTATATTGTTTGATTGAGATTTATATAATTTACTTTAGTTCTTAGCAATTCTTAACACTTTAGAAATGTGGGTTGATGAGTGAATTGGATATAGATCGATAGATTTTTCATAGATTAAATCGATAACATTTGAATGAACAAGGAGTTAAACTTTCACAAATTATTATAATCCCTTGAGCTTTTAATATTAACCCCTTTGGTATATTAAGTTCCCTTGGGTTTATAGTATCAATCCCTTGGATTTGTTAATCTAAGGGTTCATATTCTTAGGGTATAATATCATTCACATGCTTTGTAATTAATATTAATTCCTAGTGTTTATAATTTCTTGGGTTTTTAGTATTAAACCCAAGGGATTATAAACCCAAAGGAATAAAATAAACCCAAAGAATTAATATTATAAACCCATGGTATATAAGCCCTAAGATAAATATGAAATACCATCAAATAAATATGGTTGACCATGGTCATCCATGGTCCAACATTGCATTGTGACAATGACTGTCTCAAAATGTAAATCAACCATTGTCAACCTTGGTCAACCATGTTTATTTTAGGGTTTATATTACTTATCTTAGGGTTTATATGCCGGGTTTATAATATCAATCCGTAGGCTTTAATATTATTCCTTTGGGTTTATAATTCCTTGGGTTTTTAGCATTAATCCCTTGAGTTTATTACCCCTTCAGTTAATGTTATTCCCTTAGGTTTATAATCCCTTGGGGTTTTAGTATTATACCCTAGGAATATGAACCCTTAGATTAATAGACCTAATGGATTGATATTATAAACCCAATGAGTTAATACTAAAACCTCAAGGTAATATAAACCGAAGGGACTAATATTATTATACCCAAGGGGCCAATATTATAAATCCAAGGTATATAAACCCTTGGTTGACCATGATTTATATTGAAACTAAGGGATTAATATTGTTAACCTATGAATAATATTATACCCTATGAATATGAACCCTTAGATTAATATACCAAAGGGATTGATATTATAAACCCATGGGAATAATAAACCCAAGGGATTAATACTAAAAACATAAGGGAATATAAACCCTTAATAAACCCAAGAGATTGATATTATTGATATTATGGTTGACCATGGTTGATTTTCATATAGAGACAATCATTGTCACAATGCGACATTGGATGATAGTTGACCATGGTTGACCATGATTGACCATGGTTATAAACCCAATAAAATTACATTAAACCCTAGGAATATGAACCCTTAGATCAATAAACCTAAGGAATTGATATTATAAACCCAAGGTACTAATAAACACAAGATATTAATACTAAAAATCCAAGGGACTAATATTAAACCTAACGGTTTAATAATATAAACCCAAGATATATAAACTGTAAGACAAATAATTGACCATCGTTGACCATGATTGTTTTTCATATTGACACAATCTTTATCACAATTCGATGTTGGACCATGGTTGATCATGATTGATTTTCATATTGAGACAATATTTGTCACAATACGACGTTGAACCATGGTTGACCATTATTGATTTTCATATTAAGATAATATTTATCACAATGTGAACCCAAGGAAATAACATTAAACCTTAGGATAAATATTAAACCCTAAGAATATAAACCTAAAACTAATAAACCTAATGGATTAATATTGTAAAACATAATCTTAATATTAAACCCTAGTAATATAAACCCTATGATTAATATTATAAACCCAAGGAATTTATATTATAAACCTGATGGATTATAAACCCAAAAAAATTATATTAAACCCAAGTATTAATTACAAATCCTATAAATAATATTATACCCTAGGAATCTGAACCCTTAGATCAATAAACCCAGAGGATTGATATTATAAACCCAAGGCAGTAATAAATGCAATGGATTAATACTAAAAGCCCAAAAAACGAAAGGATTAATATTGTAAATCCAATTTATATAAACCCTGGGATAAATATTATAAACCCTAAAACAAACATAGTTGACCATGATTGATTTTCATATTGAGAAAATCTTTGTCACAATGTGATGGTTGACCATGATTGTTTTCGAATTGAGAGAATCTTTGCCATAATGCGACGTTGGAGCATGGTTGAATATTAAACCCAAGGAATATAAACCCTAAAATTAATAAAAACAAGGGATTAATATTGTAAACCCTAGGCTGAATAATAGACCTAGGAATATAAAACCTATGATTAATATTATAAACGCAAGGAATTTATATTATAAACCCAATGGATTATACACCCAAAGGATTTATATTAAGCCCAAGGATTAATAAGATAAACCTATCAATAATAGTATACCCTAGGGATATGAACCCTTATATTAATAAACCCAAGGGATTAATATAATAAACCCTAGGTATTGATATTATTGATATTATTGTTGACCATGATTGACTATGGTTGAGGATGGTTGATTTTCATAGTGAGACAATCTTTTTCATAATGTGACATTAGAACATGGTTGACCATGGTTGATTTTAATATTGAGAGGATATTTGTTATAATGCGACATTGGACCATGGTTGATTTTTCGTATTGAGAATCTTTGACACAATGCAACGTTGGACCATGGCTAATTTGTATTGAGAATATTTGACACAATGCAACGTTAGACCATGGTTGATTTTCAAATTGAGACAATATTTGTCATAATGTGATGTTGGACCATAGTTGACCATGGTTGACAATTATTAACCATGCTTGACCATGGTTGATGATGGTTGACCATGGTTGATTTTTACATTGAGACAATAATTTCCCCAATGGGATGCTGAACCATAGTTAACCATAATTCACCATGGTTGATTTTCATATTCACCATGATTGACCATGGTTGACCATGCTTGGCCATGATTGATTTTCATACTGAGACAACCTTTGTCACAATATGACATTTAACCATGGCTGACGATGGTTGAATTTTATTGATTTCGTATTATAAATTTTATAAACCCTAAAATAAACATGTTTGACCAGGGTTGATTTTCATATTGACACAATCTTTGTCACGATTGACATTGGACCATGGTTGATTTTAATATTGAGATAATATTTGTCACAATGCAATGTTGGACCATGGTTGACCATAGTTGATGATGGATTACCATGGTTGTCATAATGTGACGTTGGGCCAAGAGACAATTTCCATCACAATGTGACCATGACTATTGACCATGGTTGATCATGATTGACCATGGCTGACCATAGTTGATTTTCATATGTGAAACAATATTTGTCACAATGTGACATTGGACCATGGTTTACCATTATTGATTTTCATATAAAGACAATATTTGTCACAATGTGACATTGGACCATGGTTGACCATGATTTATTTTCATATTCAGACAATATTTGTCATAATGCGATGTTTGGCCATGGTTAACCAAGATTGAACATGGTTAGCTATGGTTGACCATTGTTATTTTTCATATTGAGTCAATCTTTGTTGCAATGTGATGTTGGACAACAGCTGACCATGATTGACCATGGTTGACGATGGTTAAACATGATTGACCATGATTATAAACCTAAGGGATTTATATTAAACCTTATGATTAATATTATAAACAATATGAACAATATTATACCCTAGGAATATGAACCCTTAGATTAATAAACCCAAGGGATTGATATTAAACCCAAGGGATTAATATTATAAATCCAAGGTATATAAACCCTAAGATAAATATTATAAACCCTAAAATAAACATGGTTGACCATCGTTGACCTTGGTTGATTTTCATATTGAGACAATCCTTGTCACAATGTGACATTGGACTATGGTTGACCATGATTGATTTTCATAACAAGAAAATCTTTGTCACATTGCGATTAATAAACCCAAGGAATTTATATTATAAACCCAATGAATGGTAATTGACAACCAAGAGATTTGCATAGCATAACATAGCATGAGTGAAACACCAAAAGTTATATTGTTGGAAAATGTTTAACTTTGATATCATTTCAAATTTATGAATAACTCAATACTCTAAGGATTATATTATTTGCTAAAAGCTATCAAATTGACAAATAACTTAATACTTTTATTATTATCTTATTTGCTAAAAGGTGTATATATACAAGGAAGTAACCCACCATTTTATATTTTACAAGAAATTATATATTTATCCTAGTGACTATTCATTTCTCCCACTTCGAAATTATTTCATGAATAAGATATCTAATAATTAACAATTTATAAAAGATAAACGAATTTACATCGTATGAATTCATGAAAGTAAATTTATACTTACCTTCCATCATAATCCAATCCATTCTTAAAAAAATAAATAAGACTAACTATCAATAAAGCGAAAAAACATAGGATACAATTATTTCTTTGATAAAACTTTTACAATTATTTGATAAAACCTTTGCAAGAAAAAACAAATATTAGTAAAAACCTTTTTAATAATAATATAACTTTAAACATGAAAAACTTATTATTAATATTATATTTTCACATTATTATTATTGGAAAGCTATTCAAATTTAATCTTATAAATAAAAATAAATAATTAATATTTAGTAAACCTAAAAATATTAATTACAATTAATTAATAATGTTAAGATAACAATTAAGCTTAGTTCTAAAAAAAAGGCTAATTAAAACCTATTTAAAAGTTAAATCGAAACATGAGTCACAAAAATCTTGTGACTTATGAGTGATCTTGTATGCGGATTCAATAACATTTCAAGTTCTTCTTTAAATAATCCAATGAAATTTCTTCATGATCTAGGATGATAATGATCGATGTGAACAACTTGCAGATTCACTAAATTTTTTTGTTACAAATTCTTCTTTATTTCTAGGATAGTTTGTGTTACAATCACATCAAATTTTTTTCATGTCTTTCTCTTGCAATCCAAGCTAACTTTACTTGTTCTAATACAGTCAAATTCTCCATTAAATCTAACTCGAAATCAAGCTTATTTTGGAAGTCAATTTAAAAAATCTATTATCCTTTTTATTTCATGTGTTTCAATCTTTATGGAGAAATATGTACATATATTGTCGAGTAGTAAATCTCCTGCAATCATTCTGACCCATGTAGCATCTCAATTTTCTACACTTGTATATACTGTAACCAAAAAGAACCTGTAGCTTTGTGATTCGTGGTCATAGCAATCTAATTTTGCAATTATTATCTTTGACCTTATGAGACCCATTCTTATCCTTGGTGATTGCTTCAAAACTAGCTCCCAAATTTCATAGAACACATCATGTGATTTGCAGAAGCTTTCCTGCATCATCTCAGATGCGAAAATCATTGATTTGGTGAACCAATTATTGTTTCTTTTATTCTAAGATTTCATATCACCTACATCTGTGAAATTTGGGAAACACTAGCGTGAAATTGTGCTTTGATATCTTCGCCATATGCAATAATGAGGGCTAAGTATACTTTTTCATTGTTGGCTTAAATGTACTCGTGTTCATCATATATAGAGAAAAAAATAGTATATACATCCAAATTTTTTAGTGCCAAATCACTGCCCCAGGTAGCATGTATCTTTCCATTTAGATGTGACATAAGATCAATCTATTCTAATACACCAGCCTATGAATGTAAAGTGTGATAGCTTAAACATATTAACAAATAAAAATTACATCTATGTCCTGCAAATATCCAGTTAAACAATCCATCAAGGCACCCTATCTATGTAAACATATGCATATCCAAATCAAAAACCTGGCCAAAGACAACAATCTAGGAAGATGTATAAACACGAGAATTCCATTTATAAAATATCCCAGCCAAGCGGGACTTATCCTGGGAGAGGTAGAATGCCAACATCCAGTATGTTGCCACCCAACCTTATCTTAATGTGCATCATGTCCGTGCATCCAAAAGTCCCAGCTTTGACATCCTATCAGCGTTTTGATTGAAATCCCTTCCTATGTACTGAATAGTTGGATCCATGAAAGACCCCTATAGGGTCTGAATTTGTCTTTGCCATCCATGTAGTTGTGGTTTTCTAATTCTTGTGCTGCCCAGATGTGGTCGATGATAGTCTGAGAGTCCCCATAAATGTAAATTTTGGGCATGTCCAGGAAATTAGTGAACCAAAGTAGTCCCCACAAAGCCACAACCTATGCCGTCGTATTAGTGCCTCTACCGGCTCCCCAGTGAACCCAGAATTCCTATTCCTTGGATATGATGATCCAGAAACCATAACCACATATGACCCCTTGTGCCACACCATCAAAAAACCCAACTGGGTAGGAAATCCTGAGACCTGTCTTCCTATTTGTTGTCCGCTTAGGTCCGATATTGTTTGAGATTGAAAAGGTACTTGTGTTCGTCATTGCAGAAAAGAATAAAACTCTTATCATTGTATTTTGACATATGGTTAGACAACAATGTCAATCGGGGGCATTTCGGCATGCAATCTGCTAATTCAATCTTCCATGTTATATTACCACCCTAATAAAGTTGTCAACATATGGTTGGACAACAATGTCAATCAGTGGCATTTTGACATGCAATCTGGTAATCAATCTTCCATGTTATATTACCACCCTAATAAAGTTGTCAAAAGGAGGAGTAATTTGTGACCACATTAATTAAGTGGTCAAAAGTTGTCAAAAGAGCATATTAATTTAAGGTCATTATTATTGAGAAAGTTTAGAAATCATAGATGCAATATCAATTTCAATTTGTATATGCTTTATAATTTATAAATATTTTAGTGAATAATAATGAGTTTTTGTAAATGAAGAAAAAAAATGAGTTTTGTACTATAAATGAAGAAATTAAAGATAAAATTAATTTTTTTCACCTTAATCTATTGCAAGGTTGAGGTTATTTTCCCTAGTCATTATCATCTATCCTGTTACCTTCAACTACATATATGCTCAAAGTAGATTGTAATTATGTATTAGAATTCAAAAAAAGATGTAAGAGATTACCATTCATCACAAGAATTGTAATCCTTTCATGTTAATTTGAATACTTTATCTTTATCTTTAGAAGCTCATTTTTCTTCCAAACCCTATAACCCTCTCACTTTCTCTTACGGTGTAATAAGCTCCACTTCTTATAGTCCCTCTCGTCCATATTCCATTGAAAAAGTTGTCCAACATTATTATTATGTTTGTGATAAAAACAACTTTAATATAAACCACATTCTATACAAATTATGGATTAAGTGGTTTTTTTAACGTATGATACCAATTAATACACTAACATTACAAAATCATTCAAAACTAGAAAATATTTGAAAAAAAAAAAAAAAATTATACTTAAATTTAATTAAGATGCAATAATCTACATTTTAAACTTTAATTTTAAAACCATCTTAATATTTACATAAAACTAAATCATAAATTCTAACTTCTAATTTTTTATAATCTCATTTCTTTACACATAAATTATCATTTTTTTAATAATAACAATTTTTTTATACGCAAAGTTATCCAACCTCCTTATTTTTTACAAAGATCCTTGTGAAAGTTAAAAAAAGGTCACACAGTCAAATGCACCCTATGGTTAGGTTGCTTTATACTCTAACCAATCGCAATCATAATATAAGATCATATAACCCCAGATGCGGGTGTATAGACAGGATCCATTTCTGATGGCACAGGGGTGGCGCGAGGTAGGACGACACCTGCCTACCCAGTACAAAATGGATACACGGTTAATGAACGGAGGCTCTCAGTATTTGGAAAGTGCAGGGTTCATTTGTTTCATGTCAAGCGGCTCTACATCTCCCATCCTGTTCGACGCTCTGGTTAATGCCTTCATACGCTCCGGCTCATCTCAAACCTTGGCTCTATTCATTGCAATAGTAATGGCGGATGATTCTCAAGGCATGATGGAGGCAGATACTTTAAGGCTCAACTATGAGCTTGATGTGGAGACGCTTTCAACGATTCATCCGCATAAATATCCCGCCTCTAGACTCAGCAATGGTTTCTGTCTGTATAATGTCGGCTCCGTCATCTCTACTACCTCTGGTAGCTTGAAAGGGGAGGATGCTCTGAAGCTTTGCTCTGGTATTTCTGCAGAACCGCTTCCGTCATTCCCTTGGTTTTTCTCTTGGGCCTCCGGCCTTCACTTTGTCATTCTTCTAGTTAGCTCTGGCCCTGTCATTGCTGCTACACCGCCTCGCTTCTGTCTCGCTGCTTCTGTCTCCCCAATGCCTCATCGGCGCCATAGAATGCAGTCCCGCAGTGGCCATCCTAGGCGCGTGCCTTCCAGCCCTTCCTCCGTCTCGCCTTCCCTTTCCAGTGATTTCTCTGTAGGCCACTACCCTCGCACCCGAAGTGGGAGAGGGCATCTTCTTGCCTCCAGCTACTATCCTGTGCCTTCTCCCTCGTCTGGCTCCACAATCTTCACCTTCAATTGCACTCTAAACTGCCCAAGGATTATCGCTCAAATCTCGGTGGTCTTCCATGAGGAAGCCTAGGAGGGGGAGTCTAGCTCTCATCAGGAGGGCCCAGGCTCTGTTACTGTTCCAACTTCAAACTTCCAGATGGGGATTGGTAGCGCATCTTTGCAAGCTCCAGATGCTCAAGCTCGCAACGCTCAGACGGTGGTGATGGCGCCGGCTGAACCTGGTCCTTCCAATTCTATAGCTGCTCTTGCAGGGGATATGCCTGATACAGGTTGGTGCCATATAATTGAAGATCCTCCAAATGATTAGTCTGCTCACTGTTGCCTTGCTAACGTGCCATGCGGCCCATACTACTGGGCAAGTTTTTGTTCAAATTTCTATAAGGAATTTTAGTACATTTTTGAATTTTTGTAAACTCAACAATATCAAGAAGATCATAACTTGTTCCCCTGCGTGGGTTCTGATAACGGGTTCAAGACTGAGCTCTGTGACATGGGGCAGTCTCCTTCTATGCTTATCTTGACAACTATTCCTCTCTTCAGGGTAGTGTTTTTGACTTCGGTCACGTTGTAATTTTACTCCCTTTATGTTAATAGATCAATCTTATTTAGAAAAAAAAAATATAAGATCATATAAATATTATTTAACAAATTTAAATAACAATGAGGTAGAGAGTCCAGCGGAAATGTGACATTTGAAAATTGAAAATACTTTTAAGAAGAATATATATATTTTTAATTATATAAATAATATATTTTTTTTAATAAATATATTATTTTGGTATTAATTTTGGAAATATTAATATATAAAAAATAATAAATTTTCAAAAAAATGATTATTAATGTTATATAAATATAAGTAATAATAAAAATTAAAATATATAACTATTATTTATGAGAAATTTATCATTACAATTAATTTTATTTTAAATTATAAATAAAATTATGGATGCTATTAAAATATATATGTAATATGATGAAAATTAAATACATAATATATATTTATAAAAAAAAATGATTATTATATTTAAAGTTTATGAAAAATAAATCATTGATTTGAAATTAAAAATTGAAGGTTTCTTATAAAATTTTTCAAGTTAGCTTATGTATTGTGGGTAATGGATCGAAATTTCTACATCTCCATGGGCTACAGAGTTCACCCCTCATGGGCTACATCTCCATGTCTAGCTTCCAATGTTGGCCCTTAAAATTTAATGCTCAAAATGTCAATTACATCAACATACAATGCTCAAATCACAAAAATAACACTGCCATTGTGTCCAGAATACCCAAAAACCCCTGTGTAGGCTCCTTGTGGGCTCAAAAAGGCTGAAAATGTCGAAGTTATGCCTCCTCCATTTCCTTGCTAATTGTCTTGCAAAATTGACCCTCTATCAAAAATAGCAACGAATGTTTCCTTTGTTGAACTTGCATAGTGAGAAATTTGTAAAACCTGATGGGGTATGCCTGCCGAAAAGGGTGCAAAATGTCAAACCATTAATTTGACGCTTGCGCCCTAAAACTCTGCCTTCGGGTTGGTCACATGGCATACCATCTGATTGGGGCACTGGCTAGAGGCCACATGCTCCGTCGGCCTCGCTCCTTCTCATGTATGTTGTCATATGGCCACGAGATGGGTGCAGGCAGGGTGCCATGTGCTAGCCTCTTTGTTTTGTCCGCCCATGGTTATGTGTGAAGGGATAAGACCTTAGGTCGGCTGTAACCACCCTCCTCCCACATCTAGCCAAGTAACCAGCCAACCGGGGTAAACATTCGACGAGAGTCGATTATGATATGATTCAACCTCCTTGGTAATATTCAAGAAATGGAATCGATAGAAACACATCAACCATACCTTCTACATCAGCCAAAAAAAATCTAGGAGACATCCCAGCCACTCAGGCATCCTCCCCTTAGTCCCACTAACCTTTTAAACCTCTTGACCTTTAGATGCTCTAATGATGTGGGCATGCGAGTGTCAAGGGACCTTTGGATGCTCTCACAAGTCTGCATGCCCGTATTTAGGGACTTTTCCCATCATACCTGTGCCAGCGTCTGTGAAATTTAAGACACTTTTCTAGCCCAAAATTCCGGCCATTGCCCAGAACTTGTTGTAACTTTCAGAATCCATCAACCACATGATGAAAAGATTAAAAAACCAAAAATCAACTTTAGGACTGGTATTCTGTCAAACACTTAGCATCAATGAAACCTACAAGTCTAGGATACAAGACAGAGCATGAATGATTGAAAACTATTTTGAAACATGACAAGAAGGATCACCACCTTCTCCCTTGAACTATTATGACATCAATTAGGTCTTGCATCCATCATTTTAACAATTACAAGTAAATACATGAAATAACCATGACATGAACCAGTCAATTAACCATGCTTATAACCAACATAAAACCATGGAAATAATAGAAATATAACAACCATTAAATCCACATGTAAACAAGTTCTAAAGCACGAGAACTTAGCTTTCATTAATCATAGGAAAATCCAACCAATTTCGAGACTTCCACGTACCACCCAACCATAGGCACGGTTGAACTAAATCTTTCTTTCAGCCAGTCACCCTTGTGTCATATTCGAAGCATGAATGTGAGATCTCAAGGATAAACCAATCGAAAAACAACCAATGGAATCTAGAAGTGAAACCACCTCAACCCTCACCAAATTGTGAGCACACCAAAACTAGTGCTCTGAGCACAAAACCGAACCGATATTGGAATTCCATCCGAAATCCATCACTTTCCTTGATGAATTTTTCGTCTCCTTGTTTCTCAGGCTTTATTGCAATCCAATCTTGGATCACTAGGCCCTAAACCAAGACCAGTTTCTCAGAATTTACCGCAATCCAAACTCGGATCACTAGGCCCTAAACCGATACTCCTCCCTTAGGCTTTACCATGTACAAACCAGCCAAGGGATTCCTAGGCCTTAGGGAATGAACCTTGAGACCACCTCCGCCCTAGATTCTGAAATCCATCCAAAAAATTGAAAGCTCAAAACCAAGATAAACATCCCAACACACCATGGCACTTAGAAAAGGCAAGTCTCGGCTTAAAACCACTATCATAACCTAGCAAAACCATGCCACCAACAACAAGAGAATTATACACCAACATGCAAAGCCATGCATGTCAAAACCAACTAGGAATTCACACATGTAATATGTTACCTGCAAGTATTCTTGATGAATTTTCTTGATCTTGATCTTCCTTGCTTGATATATGCTTTCCTTCCTTTCCATTTGTTTGCTTTTCCTTCCTTCATCCAAATCTAGAATGCTCCAAGAAAACTCTAAGTGACCAAGAGTGAGACAGAGAGAGAGAATAATGAAAGAACTCCAAAACTGAACTGACAAAAGGTTACCAACTGATCCTCAGAAGCCTTTTTATTAATGAGGCCTCTAATTTCTTCACTTTCCATTATTTTCCTTCAATTTACTCCTTACATGCAACCTGTAACCTTTCACCTTACTTTTCTCCCAATTTCATTTATTTTCATAATCAAATGTGCCAAAATGCATTTTTGCCTTTTTATGCCTCTTCCTTTGCCTTTGCCAATTTCATTTAGCCATAAGCACATCTAATGATGCACACTAGGATATCTTTGCCCAACATTCATCTTGGAATACATGTCCCTTACCCGTGGTCTTATTTTTCCTTTATTAACTTTTATTGCATGAACTTTTCACCAAGCTTGTTATAAAACCATGCTCGTTGGGGAACACCATCCTTGGTGTTAAACCACACCAAGACCTCAACAAAATCGCTAAAAAGAAAACATACTTCCCATGGAGCTTTATAACTTAACTCATTGCAATATTTACAATGAAAGACCCGCTCAAAAGCAAAAAATCTTGACAACATGACAAGACAACAACCATACTACTTATTGGAGCTTTATAACTTAGCTCATAGTGGTATTTAAATCCATATACATATACCAAAACATCAGAAAAACATATGCCAAACATGTACCAAACATCAAATCAAAACTACTTTGCCTCAGCCGACAAACAATGAAGGATACATGACCTGCATCTCATCCTCCATCTCCCATGTAGCTTCTTCAGGCCCAAAGTGCTTCCACTACACTTTAACTTGCTCTATGGGTATGTTCCTGAGCATGAGATGCTTCTGCTGCAATATGCACTGAGGGTCTGACTGGAACTCTCCTTCTTGCTCCACCTACAATACAAACCAATCAGTAATATGATAAACATCCTTTATATACCTCTTAAGCAATGAAATATGGAAAACATCATGGAATTTCACTATTGGAGGCAGTGCAAGTCGATAGGAAACCGTTCCAATCCTCTCAAGGATCTAAAAATGCTCGCAATACCATGGTGCCAACTTGGCACATGTTTCATTCCTCTCAAGGATCTCAAAAGGCTTGTAATACCATGGTGCCAACTTGACACGTGATCCAATCCTCAAAGAGCTCTTCTTGGACTTGATGCGCAAGTTCACATGATCCCCAACTTGAAACTCCTTGAATACACTATGTTGGTCCTCATAACTCTTCTGCCTATCATGTGTTTCCTTTAGATTCTTCTTTATAACCTGCATTTCCTATTCCATGTCTGCAAACATATTAGGTCCAATAAGTACCATGTTCACTGGATCATTCCAGTTGATGGGAGTACTACAACTTTTTCCATACAATGCCTCGAAAGGACTCATCCTCAATTAGACTCCTGATAACGATTATTGTATGCGAACTCTATTATAGATCTAACCCAGAAATATATGAAAATACAAATATACCTAGAAATAATAAGATAGAAATAGATAGAAATGTTTCTTTATTGATCAAACTTTTAAGGTAGGGAAACACCATACATTCACTCTTTAAGGAAGGAGAACACTCCACAATTCATATGCTTGTTCATACAATATTCCTTGACATCTCAATGGTGAGTCTCTAGCCTCTATATAGGCCTCATACATACATACCATGGGTCATTACCATGGTTCCCTCAATACCATCTATCTAATGCAATGTGCTTATTACATTATTTCTAACTACTTTTGGTCCCTTACATGATACAGTTTAACCACTTTATTTATTACTATGGCCCATCCCATTATTACATTATTCCCTTGGGTACCTCCCTCTGTATCCCATACTATTCCCCCTAGGTATACTACATTCTACCCCCCTTGAACATGTTTCGTCCCTGAAACATAATAAGAACACAAAGAATAAGATCTACTCAAAAGAGTAGTCCAATGGTACCATGCACTTGCATCTAGCCATCCCAAAGAAATGTGAACCCTCAATCTCGTTGGTGCCTCGCTTGCTTGAGATGGAAGTTGACCCTGGCAGCTCTTCTGTGTTGATGTGTAGTAGGTGGATCATCGCCCCTCTCTATCTGTCATGCGGCGATTGTTGTCCTTGTGGCTAATTCGTTGCCATCTTGTAGGTTGTTTTCTTGTGGAGTGACGTGGGTGGTGATATGCTGAAGTTTTAACTAACGGTGTATCTTTCTTTAATTCACCACCTAATGGAGCCTAATTGGTATCTGGTACATGTTGTGGTGTCTATTGTTGTTGCTTATCTCCCAATATTACTTCAACCATGGATTTCGTACCTATAACATTTTATGCTTCAGCCTCCTTGGACTCTACCTGTTTTTCTCGTACTTGGTTTGATGTTTGTGTTTGGTTGTCGAGCATCAAGGGCTTATCATCTCGTATGTCAGCCCCTGGAACATCTTCTACTTCAGCCTCCTTGGACTCTACCTGTTTATTGATGGAAATATCCTGTAATGTAATTTTCTTCTTTTTATACCCGAGCTTCAGGAATTTATTTTGCACATTAATATTGATAGTACCCACAGCTTCCATCCAAGGGTATCCCAAAACAACATCCACATTAGCCATATCTAAAGCATAAAAATCAGAATACAATACATACTTGTCCATAGAAATCTTCAAATCTTTATAAAATTGCACCTCCTCATTGTTAACCTCACTACAACAAAATAGGAAATTTGTGCCAGATTTAGCACCAAATTTTAATGCATTTTTTTCTCAATTGGGATGGCGCTAAATCTGGCTCTATTGTACAATTTTTAAAGCGTCCTTTTTTGCGCCAAATTTTGCATTTTTTTTTTGCCAATTTTTGCATCATTTTTTGCTTCTTGTTTTGTGTCATTCTTTGCTTTTAGTTTTTTGTCGTAATTTGCATCGAGTTTGACACCATCTTTTGCATCCGATTTAGTGCCTTTTTTACAGCCAGTTTGTGCCAGTTTTTGCATCTAGTCTTATGCCATTTTTAGCTTCTAATTTCGTACCTATTTTTACATCTATTTTTGCGCCAGTTTTTGTGCCTTTTTTTGCATTCAATTTTGCACCATATGTTGAATCTGATTTAGCGCTAAATTTAGCATCCATTTTTGCACCATTTTTTGCATCCACTTTTGTGTTTGATTTGTCTCCCTTTTTGGCATCTTATTTTGCACCATATTTTGCATCATTTGTTGCATCCAATTTAGCATCATTTTTAACACCATTTCTTGCATCGAATTTTTCATCCTTTTGAGTGTCCAAATTTGCTTCTAAATTTGCATCCTAAGTTGAACCATGTGCTACGTCCAACTTTGCATCCCATTTTGTGTCTAATGTTTTCTTCATTTTGAGCCATTTTTTTCGTCTATTTTTGCATTTACTTTTGCACCAAGTTTTGCATCATTTGTGGCACCTCATTTTTCATCCAATGTTGCAATAAATTTGCATCCAAATTTGAGCCATTTTTATGCCCATGTTTGCACCATTCTTTCTAGTTTTGTGTCCAATTTCGCACCATTTTTTATGTCCAATTTTTCATCTTTTTTCTGCCACATTTTGTGTCCATATTTGCATCTCATTTTTCACCTATATTAGAGTTTGAACTCATATCTAGTTATGCATGATTTTTGGCATACAATATCGAATACTTGGTTTCACCCTTTTTTAGTCCCATTTTGCATCTTATTTTGTGTCTTTTCTTACATCATTTTTTGCACCCAAATTTTGCATCCTAATTTTACACCATTCTTTGCATCCTCATTTTGGTGTCCATTTTTGCGTCCTTGTTTGCGCCAAATTTGGTATCCTTTTGTATGCCCTATTTTATTCCCTTCTTTGTGTTTAGCGTTGGACCCTTTTTTAATTCTACTATAAAACCCTTTTGGCGCCATTGTTTTCATCTTGTTTTGATGGCTAGTTTAACATCCAATTATACTCTCAATTTTGCATCCATAGTTACATCGACTCTTGGCTTCTTGTTTAGAGTTGTACTTTTCTTTCCATTTGCGATGCCCTTTATGGGTTCATATTACTAATTTCAATTACATAGTGAAATATATTACAGTTTCTAAATATCATTTAAGAATATATCACAATTCAAATTGATAACTTAATGTTTGTAAACAAATTTTAGGGTATTTGACATCATTCATAGAAAAGAGAGTAGTATTATTATATATAACAATTCTCCCTAAAAAAATTATTGAAAATTTTCAATATACATATATCATTACAAAATCAACACCTATTGCAGATATCATTATTCCAAGGTAAACTCACAACTTTACATCAAAAAATAGTAATATCATCATAGATAATGATTCTCCATAAAAAAAAAAAAGAAAAAAAAAAGACATTGTCAATTTTCAACAGATATATAAAGTAACAAGATAATACTAATAATATCATCATCATCTTTAATCAAATCAACTAAGATTCAAATGTGTGATTATTAAATCAAAATATTTCATGAATATCATTATTCTAAGGTAAATTGACAACATCCATCCAAAGATAGTAATATCACCATACATAATAATTCTCCATCGAAATAATGTTGATAGTTTTCAATATCTACATAAAATAACAAGATAATAATGATAATATCATCATCATATTTAATCAAATAAACTAAAATTCAATGTATGACTACCAAAATGTTCCATAGATATCATTATTCTAAGGTAAATTCACAACATCCATATCTCATCATACACAATAATTATTCATAAAAAAATGTGAACAATTTTCAACATATTCATAATGTAACAATATAGTACCGATAGTATCATCATCATTATTCAAATCAACTAAAATTCAAATGTATGATCACCATATTAAGACATTCCAACTAAATATAAAAAATAATGAATGGCTATCTAGCACCACAAAATTCATAGTCAAGATCATTTCCATGATTATCATCCTGACCATCCTGATAATCTCATCAACATCATCATAACTAATGACATTGTTGCCCTCATCATCATCATCTCTGATATCTAGTAAGCTCATCATAGACTATATCAACATCTTCACGATTATTACCTATAGCATCCTTGAAAAAAATCAATATTACATGTTAGTACTAATTCCATAGCACAATGCATATTTTTGTTACAATTCTAACCATAAAATTAGTTAGGACATAATAACATTTAATAGTACTAAAAAAAATGAAAATATGGTTTAAGATATAATGGAGCTCCAACTAAGATTACACTTGTAATTCACATTAAGTAGTAGAAGTTTAATGCATGTGAAGTAGGTACCCATTTATTCTTCATATTCTATTGTGAGTGTTTCTTATGATGTCCATGCACGATTGGTAAATTAAGAGTTACTGGAAGCTTTAGTTCAAATTACAATTGTAATTCACATGCAATATGCATGTCACATGAAATATTGAGTTGTTTTTAATGCATGTACTTTTCTCTATGATATAATGTATCCTAATGTTCGTTCAAGAACAAATGCTCACAAATAATTACTTCATTTCATCCATTATCACACCAAATCCATTATACCTAGTGACAACAATGATTCCTTTCAAATTGTTTTGAACTCCCTAAATTATATTGTAAAAGAGAAATAAAATCTTGATTTCAATTTAACTCTAAATCCAATTGACTTTGAACTTCCTAAACCATAAAGTTTTTAAAAATAGTTTGATATTATTATGAGTTTAGCACTAAATACAATGTATGTAGTGATGTAAGCAGGGGCTTTCAACCAGACTAGTTTTAAGTGGAGTGAAAGGTAAGGTAAGGTGGACATTCTACAAAACTTTCTTTGGAAGGAAAAATATCCCTTATCTACTAGTGGTGGTTAGGATTTAAAAACATGGAAACAAAGTTTGAAAGGTGCCAACAAGAATTAAAAATGCTCAAGTTCATTACCTCTAGAGAGTGGGTTCATATTATATCTTAAATTGTTGTGGCCTAGCTGAAAATTGGGCAAGATGGAATTTTTAGAATTGTAATATGAACAAGAATGTTAAAAAAATGGTTTCTAGAGCTATTGGGTTTGTTTGCTAGAAGAGTGTGAAATAACACTTAGCTATGTTTTATGAAATAACTCGAGTCAGTGGAATGAATGGTCTGAAACACTTACTAGGGAAATAAAGATTTTTGGTTCGTCCTTATTTCTATTATTATTTTTTATTTTTAAAATGGAGGGAAGTGTTTAAAAAAATTCTAAAAAATAATTGTTTTTAAATAAAAAAATAATTATTGCTTATGTTTCAAGCGTTTTTTTAATATATATTTAATTTTAGTATTTTTTTGTTTTCTAAAAAATATATATTTGGTTTTTGGTATTTTTTTTATAACAAAAATTATATTTTGTTTTTATAAAAATGGATTTTAAACATTCCATTCATGCTAGTTTGTGATTTTATGATAAAAGTTTAATATTATATATAAACAAGTGTAATATGGAGTGCTTAGTACCTACCTCTTATGCAAAAAGTAATTAATAATTTTAAATATAAATGTTTAATTAAACATCCACAATGTATATAAATTGAAAAATAATAAATTTGTTGCAATCCGTATAACTTAATAGTAAATAAAATGTATTATTTTAATATATTCAAAATTAATTGACCGACAACAAAAATTAAATTATATAAATATATATATTAATTATATATATATAAATAAATATATATATATATATAACATAATGAGCTACATTATAAAGATGTGCAAAACATACTTTTACAAATCTAATTGTTTCAACAATGCAAACATAAATAACATGAATTATCAAGTTGTGCAAAATATTATTTTTAAAGTGTTAACTGCCCATCTTTTTGCATTGTTTTGTGGAACAAAATATAAAAGTTGTCTGCAACCATTTTATAATATGTATGAGAGACTAGTATTTATATCACAAATATAACAAATCCAAAAAAAAAAAAAAAAAAGAATTTTTAGAGTACACAATCCACCTCCATATTGAATTGCATTTAGTGTGGTTCAATTGAATTTGAATTTAGAGTACCCACTTTTGAACATCATGGTTGAAGCTTTAGTGTGGTTTAACTTTTTGGAACTCTCGTTGGATGTGATAGAACCTACAGGTTACTTTCAGTGCATGGAGACTTCACATATGATACTTATATTCAGTCGAGCAATATTCAAGTAATATTGACTTTAAACATCTGTACCGTATCCTTGTTTCTTTCTTGGTCTTGCCATCAATTTTTCATATTGGCTCTATCCTAAGATAAATTAATTGCAACTAACATTTTTCAAATAGTTCAATCGATGGTCTATTTGATCATGTTAGCCATCTACTCAATATAATGAATCCAAGTCAAAAAATGTTACACAAAGACCTAATTTCTTTTCTCTATAAAATGTGTTACAAAAACTCACAACAATAGCTAAAATCCACCATGGAGTCACTAACAAAGAGTATTTATGCAGATGAATTTAATGGCTAAAATTGATTTGAATCAGGCGTGGTCGCGGTAATTTGCAGGTTGAATGCCTGCAGTTTGACCAAATGCCTAAAAGGAATGTCATCTCATGGAGTGCAATGATTGTTGGGTACAAAATGCATGGCAAGAGGCCAATGAAACTAGCAACAATGGAATCCAAATAATTCCATTAATGCGTCAAGAATGGGAAAACCATAATGAAAAGCAACAATAGTCACTCAAAATTCCAATCAACCACATTAAGAAAAAACCAAAAGCTTACCTCGAAATCAGGAAATGGAAATTCGTGCAAGCAGGAAAACTGAAGGCTGTTATGCCAATGCTGCAAATAAGAACAAGAAAATTATTGTTATTTCCCATTGGAAAGTACATCAAGGCTTGTAATTAATACTGTGATAAGTACATTACCAGTCTATGTGACGTAAAGCAGGCGAAGCTACAAATGATTTCTGTGAAATCTAAACCAGTCTAAGCTGCAAATGCCTGCTATGAATTCCAAACCATGATGAGAGAATGAAATGTTTGCATAGATTTGAAGTCCTAAGAAATTGTATAATTTAGAAACATTGGAGCTCATGGGTAGAAAAGGAAACATTGTTGATTTTTATGTTTTTGCAAAAGGCCCAAAGATAATGGAAACTTGTGTTATAAAATCTAGATTTTATAAAAATTATATTTATAGATAATTATTTATTAAAAATCTACCCAATTATATTTACGCATAAAATTATTGAATGCTTAAACAAATTTATAAATCTAATAATAATAAAACCAAATCCATTCAATAATAAAAATCACTGAGGGAAGAAAAACATTGTTGCTTTTCCTTTTTAAATGGGCCAGTTTCCATGGTTAGTAAAAGCCCAAAAAGTAATATCAATTGTTTTTGTTTTTTTAGAAAATAAAATATTTATTATGGAAAAATCCATAAATAAGGGAAAGAAAAAATAGATAACTATATAATATATATATATATATAATATATATATATATATAATATATATATATTATATATTGATAACTAATAAGGAAAATAAAACAAGGTTGAAGACATTATACCATTCCTTATAAGTTTTTTGGGTTGAATTGAGAAAGGGAGAATCACTACGGAAAAGAAAATCAAGCATATTTTCTTGATGAGGTAGGAAGTTGTGATTCATACTCAAATATTCTGATAAACCAAATTCACCCATCATCACATAGCAAGGTTCTCATATAAATATTTTTAGTTATATCATATTTTTATGAAATTATGAGATGAATCCTTCATTTCTATCATCTTCATCCATTAATAGTATTTGATTCTAAAGCATCATTTTCATTTCACATCACGAAGAAGCTTTCAGTTTATAAGGACGATGCTTTCTTTGAACGTCACCTTGCCTTTTACATGGTATACCTTGGGACTTGCAACTATAAATTCACACTCACAAGACAGAACCAATGTCATTGAATGACCAAACTAACTAAGCAAGGTATTTGATGAGGTAACAACATTTTATTTGATGAGGTAACTGGGGAAAATCAAATCAAACATATTTTCTTGAAGAACAAATCAACTTTATTTCTTTTTATCATGTAGGAAATACTCACATCTTCTGTTAAACCAAATTTATCAATCACTAAGTGAGTAATTCAATTCACTCATTATCACAAAGCGATGCTCTCATGCAAATATTTTCAGATATATGATATTTTTCATAAAATTCTATGAAAAATCCTTCCTTTCTATCATCTTCGTCCATTTATCCAATTAAGAATAATTTAATGTTGAAAGCATCATTTGCAATTCACATCACAAAGAAACTTTCAGTTCGAAGGGCGATGTATTATTTGAATGGTAAGTTTCTTTTTCATCACAGAGCTCGATATTTTTACTGTAACTATAAATTTCCACACAACCAATGTCATCGCAAGAAAGTCAACGAAACCAAGGTATTTGATGAGGTCACAATATTTAATAATAATACTATAATTTTGTGAGGTCAAAATTATTATTATGCTCTGTGGGGTCAACCAAATAGGGTTGAAGAGCATTGTAGCTCAATCTTAGCTTCATGAACAATTCTGTTTCTATCGGTGGATGAGTTGAATAAAAATTTACGTATGTATTTCTAAGTTGATCTAATGCAAGCCTCCCCTATCGATGATCTCCTTCTCCTACCATTGCTAATGCAATGGTCTTAATAGCAAGAGGAAGATCCTTGCATTCCTTAGTGATGGATGTGGAAGAGCTACCAACCCATCTGCTTGAGGAGGTAGGAAAATGAGTGTTGCAGACTTGGCGAGGTTGAAGGCATCCTACTCTATGTTCCAGACGTAATATGGGAATGGGCATGGGTTTCTTGTTAGAAAAATTTCATAGGAGAAGAGGAGAGGATTCTAGCTCAGCAATTCAAATGCATGAAATTACATTCATATGATATTGTTGCTCATTCACGAAGTAAAAACAAAGGTTTACACTGATTTACACTTCACCAGGGGTTGTGGAGTAACATAGTAATTGTTGCTTTCATGTGCCCACCAAAATTTTCTCCACAATTTTCTTTTCACCTCTCAGAATTTCACCCTCTCTCTCGCTCAACCTTGCAAAATGAATTTTACATTCATATTTAACCAAACATACAACTTTGACTCATTAATTTATGTCAGAGAAAATATTTAAGACACAGGACGGGCGATTATACAAAATGAGGGATTTTTTGAACTTGCAGAGATTGCGGATTGCAACTAAGAGTTGCGCAGTAAATGTTTCTCTCATACATATTTACCAACCCTCATTAAGTGCTTTAACTCTGTGATCTGTTGCAGAATGGTCAGTGTTGTACTACTACTCAGAACTTTAGTCCTTCCGCCTGCAAACAAAATCGCAATCTGCAGTAGTTGACTGGGAAAGAATGGTGTTTGTCAGTGTGTTTAAGGAAGTCCTTGGGATTAATATTTCCAACACCCCCCCTTAATCAAAATTTTCTCCATTGAAAAATCCCAAACAATATCTGAGATAAACAAAACATTCACATGCCAATGGCTTTGTGAAAATATCGACAAATTGTTAATGTGACTTGCAATGCTGCAACATAATTTCACCATTGTTAATTAAATATATAATAAAATGATATTTAGTATCAATGTGATTGGTCCCCTAGTGATATACATAATTATTTGACAATACAATTGCTAAAGTGTTGTCACAAAAAATAGTTGTCTTTCCCTCTTGGTTGTGGTGAATATCTCTCAAAATCCTTCTCATCCAAACTACCTGACACATTGTTATGGTTGCAATGACATATTCAACTTCTTCTGTTGACAATGAAACTATCGGTTGCTTCTTGGAGGCCCATGAAATGGCTCCAAAACCCAAATGAAAAAAATATCCTGGCGTGCTCTTTTTGTCATTGAAACTTCCTACCCAATCATTGTTAGTGTAACCAGGCAACCTGAAATCATCTTTTGCGGCATACAAAATACGATATTGTTTTGTCCCATTGACATACCTTAGAATCCTTTTCGCTTCTTGCCAATGCATCTCCTTGGGTGTCTTCATGAACCTTGACACCAAACTCACTACATATATTATATCTGGCCTAGTGGCAGTCAAATACATCAAGCAGCCTATCATACTTTTTTATAATGTCAGATTGACATTGCTGTTGCAGTCTTCTTTTCTCAACTTCAACCCCATGACAGTTGGAGTTAATGTGGGCTTGCTTTTAGGCATTTTAAACCTATCCAAAATGTCTGCTACATACTTTTCTTAAGAAATAAAAATTCCATTTTCTGTTTGCTTCACTTCAATGCCCAAAAAATATCTTAACAACCCCAAGTCAGTCATTTCAAATTCGCTCTTCATGACTTCTTTGAAATTAGTGATGAGGAAATCATCACCGCCTATAAAAATCAAATAATCTACATATAAGACAATAATAATAATCTTACCATTACTCTCTTTGATGTTGAAAGTAGGCTCAACATCACATTTGTCAAAACCATTGTCCAACAAGTAAGCATCTATCTTGCTATACCATGCACCCGGTCCTTGCTTCAGCCCATAAATATATTTCCTCAACTGATACACTTTGTCTTCTTGGACTTCTACTTCATAATTAGGTGTT
>APFE030729636.1:0-104757 GCA_000404065.3 Pinus taeda
GTGGTTCTGTGAGTATGAGAAATATGATGGTGGTGATGTCTTCTTAAGAGATGATAGGAAGGCTAGAATCATTGGTCGTGGAAAAGTAAAGTTGAAGCTGCAAGGTGGAAGGGTGAGAACCCTTCCGGGTGTTCTGTATATTCCTATGTTGGCTAGAAATCTGATTTTTGTAAGCAAGTTGGATGATGCAGGTGTAAAGATAGTGTTCGAGAAGGATACCTGCAAGATGATTCGAGGAGCACTGGTAATTATGCGGGGAGTTCGGATTGGAACTCTGTACAAGCCGCAAGGTAGCACTGTTGTTGATGGGTGTAATAGTTCTACGGTTCCTGAAAATGGAGTAGAAAATCTAGTGGTCTCTGGAGAGAAGACCACGCTGTGGCATTAAAGTCTTGGACATATTGGAGAGAAGGGCCTTCGAATACTTCATGGTAAAGGTATGAGTAATAGCTCTCTGGATTTTGATTTCTGTGAAAATTGTGTATATGGGAAGCAAAATCGGGTGAGGTTCCCCTCTGGTGGTAAGAGGACGAAACAAATATTAGAGCTTGTGCACAGTGATGTGTTTGGACCTATGAAAGTTCCATCACTGGGTAAGTCTGTGTACTATGTATCATTTATATATGACTTCTCAAGGAATACATGGATATATTTCCTTAAGAAGAAATCTGAAGTCTTTGACAAGTTCAAAGAATTTAAGGCTCTGATGGAAAATCAGATAGAGAGGAAGATAAAGGTACAGAGGACAGATAATGGTGGAGAATTCTACAGCAAGGAATTTGAAGAATTTTGTAAGAAGTGTGGTATATCGCGACAGAAGACTACTCCATATATACCTCAACAAAATGGAGTCGCAGAAAGAATGAAAAGACGTTGATGGAAAGGGAAAGAAGCACGCTCAGTGGTGTCGGGTTAAGACAGGAATTCTGGGCAGAGGCAGTTGATACTGCATGTTACTTGGTCAACGGGTCACCTTCATCAGCGTTGGAGGATAAGACTCCAAAGAAGTATGGACTGGTAAGAAATCCTCTCTTTCACATCTGAGGGTATTTGGATGTGATGCATATGTACATGTTCCAAAGGAGAAACGAACCAAGTTGGATAGTAAATCTGAAAAGTGCATCTTTATTGGGTATAAGGATGGTTTAAAGGGTTTTATAAGCTTTGAAACCCCATAACAAGGAAGCTTGTGTACAGTCGAGATGTGGTGTTCAGAGAGGTGAAAGATGTTATTAAACATGAAGTCCAACCAAACGAACCTGTGAAGATAGAGTTGAACTAAAGGAGGAAGAATCAGACTCTGTAGCAGAGGAGGAATCAGAAGATGAAGAGCCACAAACTCCGGCTGTGAGAAGATCAGCTCGAGAAAGAGGGCAGCCAGAAAGGTATAGTCCATCTGCTTTCTGTTCAAACTTTGCTTTGTCGTGTTTACTGATGATTGATCCCAAACTTGTGAGGAAGCATTTGGGATTCAAAGGATGGAAAATCTGGAAAGAGGCCATGGTTGATGAAATGGCATCTTTGCACAAAAATGAGGCTTGGGATCTGGTGGAGTTGCCGGCTGGAAGGAAACCCATTGGCAGCAAATGGGTGTTCAAGAAGAAGACAAATGTAGAATGGAAGGTGGAGAAATACAAAGCTCGGGTGGTAGCAAAAGGTTATTCCCAGGTGCTGGGAATTTATTTTGGTGATATTTTTTCTGCTGTTGCCAAGGTAACTTGTATTAGATTACTTTTATCTGTTGTTGCTGCTTTTGATTTTGAGGTATAACAGATGGATGTGAAGACAACATTTCTTCACGAGGATTTGGAAGAGGAAATCTACATGAAGCAACCTGAAGGCTTTGCAGTGAAGGGTAAGAAAGAAGTGGTATGCAAGTTAAAGAAGTCTTTGTATGGGTTAAAACAGTCACCAAGGATGTGGTATCAGAAATTTGATACATTTATACGGGGACTTGGCTTCACGAGAAGAAAAGATCATTGTGTGTATTTTAAATTAATTGGTGACTGTGTTATTTATCTGGTCTTGTATGTGGATGATATGTTGTTGGTTGGAAATGACAAAGATATTATCTAGGATTTGAAGACCCAATTGTCCTCCAAATTCGACATGAAAGATCTCGGTGCTGCAAACTATATTTTGGGCATGGAAATTAAAAGAGATCGGGCAAAGAGGAAGCTCTGGTTAAACCAGAGGAAGTATGTCGAGACAATATTGCAGAGGTTTAATATGCAGGATAGTAAACCGGTGAAGGTTCCTATTCCTGTAGGTGTGAGGTTATCTGCTGAACAGTGTCCCAAGACACAAGAAGAGGAGGAGGACATGTCCCGTGTTCCATATGCAAGTGCAGTCGGTAGCTTGATGTATGCAATGGTCTGTACTAGACCAGACATTGCACATGCAGTGGGAGTATTGAGCAGGTTTATGTCAAACCAGGGAAGGAGCACTGGACAGCAATGAAGCGAGTTTTCAGGTATTTGCGTGGCACTAGTGATTATGGTTTGTGCTACCAAGGAAGACTAGGATTGGACAGAGTGTTGGATATTCATGGCTTTGTTGATGCAAACTGGGTTAGATATTTGGATTAGAGAAGATCTACAAGTGGGTATGTGTTTAACCTATTTGGAGGTGAGGTTAGTTGGATGAGTAAGAAACAATCTGTAGTGGCATTATCAACTACAGAGGCAGAATACATGGCATCCACTCATGCAAGCAAGGAAGCAGTTTGGTTGCAGAGATTGTGTTCAAGTATGGGGTTAGTACAGGCAGCTATAAGGATAGACTGTGATAGCCAAAGTGCAATTTTCTTGGCAAAGAACCCTGCTTATCATTCAAAGACAAAGCACATTGATGTTCAGTATCACTTTGTGAGGGATATGATAGAAGACAAAAAGGTGTTGCTGGTAAAGGTGGACACTTTGAAGAATACTGCAGATGCATTGACAAAATCTGTGAGCTCTGAGAAGTTCTCTTGGTGTAGATAAACAATGGGCATTTCAGGGCTGGAAAAATGACGAAGCTCTCCTATTGCCCCCTGTGGAAAGAAAACAACAAGTGGGAGATTGTTGGGTTGTGTTATATTCTTTCCACATAGTTAATAGGGGGTTTGAGGGGTACCGTAACCCCACTTTATGGGGTCTGGTGCAGCGCCCCGGAAAATTTTGGTTTTGGACCCTATGTTAGGTTGGGCGGACCCACCTATGGTTTTGTGCATGATTTTCTCACATGTTTTTTGGACGCGATGGTTTTCGGTCCATGGTTTTGGACGTGATGGTTTTCGGTCCATGGTATTGGATGCTTCGGCATGTATAAATATGTATTGTAACATTGAAAGGAACATAATGAAAAATCAAGCTGGTAGTCCTGGTTTTGGGATCCAGCGGGAAATCTCTGTGTATATGTTTTATGTGTTATGCTCTCGCATTTTTATTTTTCCTGTGATTTAGAATTCGTATGCAGAATTCATATGCAGGTAATTTCTGTATGGGGTTAAAATCTACACGCACTTGTTATTCCTTCGCAACCTATGATGCTACTTCCATGCTGCCCTACGGGGCACAACCTATATAATACCCAAGTTCCTTATTATTTAATCTGTTATTACCCGATTATTTAATGTATTTATGTAATACTAATGATTATTACAACATATTTAGCAATCATATTAGTGCGCGCAATAAATAAAATAATATATATGTAAAGAAGGCAATGCACAAGAAGATACATAAAAATAGGAATCAACTTCTCTGTATTATTCTTCGATCAAGATTACAAACTCGACACTGCCCTATGCACTCAATTGCAGGGGTCTAAGCACTTAGCTGCAGACTCTACTAGGCCTCTGCGTACTCAGCTACAGAGCCTCTTCCTACTACTACGACCCAATACTTTTAGACTCTTACTATATGCTCAAACCATTCATATTCATCTCTCTTATTCCTTCTTTTTACAACTTAGAGCCTCACTCTATTTATACAATCCCATGGTCCGTGGACCATGGGTAGGCTAACATGACTTTAATTTTCATTACAATACTTTAGGGTGGACAACCCTATGACTTAACCTATACTTCACGCTCTATGTCCGCAATTCATGGGGTCATATAATACATTTGACCAAAACTTGGGCTTTGAGCCCCAAAACATGTTGTGGGTGGATTCCATGCCCAACAGGCCCCCAATGCAATCATCGTGACTCATCCCAAGTCACTTTGTTGGTGTGGCTATCTTGGCGCAGAGCCCCTCCAACTGGTCCCGTACTTCTTGGAGGTCCGCGACGCACTGTTCTATGGTTTGTTGGACCTGTTGCATGCACTCTTTCGATGCTTCTTTGTGAGGATCAGCTACCTACCTTAGCATGTAGATCCCCTACATCTATGTGAGCTTGCCCACAATATCTGTTGTAATGGTGAAGGCCTCATCAATCGAGGGCTGGACGCACGCTTTGAGAAGTGCCTCTTTCTATCTTGTGGCATTCACCTGCTCTTTTAGTGCCCTTGCTTGCTGCACCTTTTCCAACTGTTGGGTGAGGATGACTGTCTACACAGTTCCCCTTACATTATCATACTGCTCCTAAATCTTGCGTGCCTCTATTTCTAGGTGTTGTATGTTGGGGTCCTCCTGCAATGATGTGAGGACGCCAAAGGCTTGGTCCAACATACTGGTATAGTCCTACACTGCTCGTCCAATTTCTTCCAATCCTTTTTGAATAGCGCTAACGCACTGCTCTCTAACTTCCAGAGGAGTGGAAGGTTGCGCCTTCAACCATAGCTCAGCAATCTAGAGATTCAGCTCCAGCTTCACATGCATTATTTCTTCGCGTGCGTTTCGAACTCCACTTTCCAGATAGTGGATCTGCATCTCTATTGGTAGGTCTGCGGCAATGGACAACTCTAGGATTCACTGACATGCTTCATCAATTGTCTACATGATTTGTTGGTTTACTGACACCAATTCGTCACACTGCAGGCTGAGCTGTTTGATGTTGATCTTTTGATTAGTCATCACCTAAATCACGTGACCCTCCCTAGCATAGAGCTTTTTTGTTATTCCATCATACATTACGTACAATGTGTCTCACGGAAGGGCACCCAAATTAAGGCCAAGTCACCGAATCCTACCCACTACAGCTTTATTGTCCTCTTTCTCTATTGTTAGCACTCCTTCTGGTATCACTATGGTGTTGGCCATCTTTGTATGTAGCAGTTGTTCTGTTGTTGATGTACCTACTACGTCGTAGGTGGCTACGGTTCCTTCTTGTGGGGGCTGCATCTGTAGCTCCTATAGTTGCGCCCTTAGGGCCACCAACACAATCTACTGCTCTGACATGGCTTCCTAGAGTGCTTCCTTGGTGACCTCGCGAACTATGTCACCGATGTCGTAGATGTCACCTTCTATTAACGTGATCGGATCGATGGCCAATTTGGATGCATTGACCTTTTTTCTTGGACCCAATCTCTCTGTGACGCGCGACCTTTTCAGCTAGGTGGAAGTTGTGCCTACGTCTACGCCTTCTTCTATGTACTCTGCTTCCTATCCTATAGACAAGTCCTGGCCCTCCTCGTCTTGTGTTGTGGTGGCCCCTATTGCTTGCACTACTATTGCTTCTTCGACGGCCTTTGCCTACTCTGTGACTGCCCTTGCTACCTCGCAAACAACCTTTACCTCTGCAACCACCTTTTCATTGCGCCTCTTCTTGGCCAACTTTGTGACATGCAACTTGGCCTCATTCTTTTGCTTCTGTGT
This sequence comes from Pinus taeda, assembly GCA_000404065.3. Lineage (NCBI taxonomy): Eukaryota > Viridiplantae > Streptophyta > Pinopsida > Pinales > Pinaceae > Pinus > Pinus taeda. Next base: position 5,745 of record APFE030729636.1, read on the forward strand.
TGTTGTCCTATTCAGCTTCGCCAAATCCAAGGTGTGCCACTCGGGGGGCCATGATTCTAACACTAAAAATTTTAGATCATCAATGGTGATGAAGGGGAGCTTGGTCCATTACTACACCAGATCCTTACGCACCTTGATGTAAACATTATTCATGTCTACCTTGAAGTTAGCAAAGCTATACAGACTGTTGTGCACTATGGGGGACAAGTGCAGCCGTCTATTGATCCACATCCAGATGCTCACCTCCATGAGCACCCAGAAGGTCTTTGTCTCGCGAATCTGCTTTGTGTCCTTGGTGGCCCAGAGTGACACATACTTTGTGGCCTCTTGTAAGTCTTGTTCAATGCTAGGGAACTGACTGTCCTCAGGCAGTTCTCCTATTACTAGCAAAATGGACAAGAGCAACTGTTGAGTTATGAAATGGGTATGTATTTACTATTAATTTCATCATTGTTTTCCTTGATTATTATCTTTTTCATATCTTAATGCACTAATATATTAAGGAATTGTGGTAAGAAAAAGATGAATTATTTACAGTTATGATTTAGCTAACATTTACCCTTCTTTATGTAGGAAAGCAACAAAAGGAACGATTGTTGTTCCCTGACGTTGTAACAACAAAATCCGACAAACAAAGGAAGGAACGCATTGGTTGCAGACAAGGCTGAGGGTGAATCAGAGGGATCAATGTGAAATAGGAAAGGTGTCTGAAGTTAGCAATCGGTTGTGAATCCCTCAGGATCAGGAGATCCTGAGGGATCGCATTTACAATTTACCCTTTACCCCTTTCTAATTATAAAAGAAAGCGATTGTAGAAAGAAAGGGGATAATCTCTGTTATTTTTCAAGTTGTAAATTTAATTATAGACTTGCGCTGTTGGAGAACGCAATTATATTGTAATGCTACTTAAGTTCGATGATTAATATATAATTTAAGTTGTTGTTCCTTCACATTATCTAAAGTAGCTCAACAGTGTTTGCTGGCGGCTAAGGGCCCGGCCTCTGATGGATTTAACTACTTTCTTGTGTTATATTTCTGATTCTCATAAAGTTTGGTTGGTTTGATAATTTCCTATTTTTGTGAGTTTACTTTATTCGTTGTTTATTGCTTCCTTTTATAGAAGTAATGTATGTTTTTTTTATTATTTACAACGCTGCCATTTGATTTGAGTTGTGCTTATTACAGAGTACATTACTTAGACAATGAATTGCATTGATTTAATTAGTTGTGAGAGTTTGATTATTGCTATTGGACTCTCAGATCGGTATCATTTCTATTTTGATTGCTTTATATAGATTGAGCATAGTTTAGATTGAATCAGCCAAGAAGAGGTGAGTTATTGTTACTGTGCTCTCAGTTGATGTTGTTGCTATTTGAATTGTTGTATGATTTTATTTCAGTAAAGGATTGAGTTTTGATATTTCCTTTAATAATTTCAATTTGATTTTATTAGATGCATCCATTTATTCTTGTTTCAAATATCTATACTGCAATTTAAGAAAAATTACTCTCTGAATTTATAGCATCCACATATTATGTACATTCTTGAAAAAAGAGGACTTTCTTGAGTTGATAATTAATGTGGGGTAATTAGGATTTTTTAAAGACATCTTTTATTAGCCAACATTTTGGCACCATTACTAGGGAGAGTGTAGCCATTTTACAAAGAGTGATGTATATCTGATAATTTCTATTGAGGAAGAATTAGGTATTGAAAACGAAAGGTAAGAACCTACCTAACAAGCAAGTAAAGTGCTTTCTCTGCCACCCACTTTTCAGTACCATTACAGAAAAGTGAAGTATGTGTTTGATGCTTGTCTGTTGAGAAAGAACTGGGTATTAAAAACGGAAGGTAAGAACCTGCGTACAGAGCAAGTAAGATGCATGCTGCCCCACCTGCTTTCCAACAGAATTTCTAGGAACATAAGGTAGAAATAAACATTTGAATTTTTTGCATGAATGACTAAGAAGAAAAGACTAGAAAACAATCCAATTCTATATCCCAAACCTAAAACATCTATGGGACCGATGACCCTTGGACGATCAAATTTCATCAATGACATATTAAGAAAAGTTGAATCTCAGCCATTAGTAGGTCCCTGAACTGTTGCTTCCAAAAAACCTACTGTCTCCGTTCGGGCCACAGGCTCACCATCTATAGCCTACGCTGAGGTCCACAGTAAAATGGAAGGGACTGAGCAAAGTTTTCAAGACATTGAAAATTTGCACCCAGTTCCCTCACAAGAAGGGAATTCTTGCAATATTCGTGAAGGAGGAGGAGAAAAAGGGTTAGAGGAACCAAGAACCCCTCAAGTGGTAATTGAGCAAATGACACCCAATGTCCCAGATCAAGGGAGTGTTGTTAAGATCATTTCCACCTCTTCTATACATCCTAGGGATAACTCTCTAGCTGCAAAGATCCCGAAAGGGTATTGGCATATCTTTGATCAAATGGCCAATAATCCACAAGCACCCCAGACCTCTACATTATAGTATCCTATCGTTGACATAGTTGTCAACGCACCCATGAAAGCTATCCCTCTACAAAATATTCCCACCTTTCATGGACTCACATCAGAAGATCTGGATGAATTTCTGTTTGAATTTGATGTATTATGTCGGGGTTATGATTACACCACTGATCCCCAGAAACTAAAGCTATTTCCCTCTACATTAAAGGGAACAGCCCTGCGTTGGTTTATGGGACTAGGTGGGGGCACCATACATGATTGGGATCAAATGAAAACTGCTTTCTTTAAAAAATATCAGGATTATTGCAGATCTAGGGAACTAAAAGATGAAATATTCCAAATGGTAGCAAGACCTAGTGAAACATTGGAAGAGTATGTGGAGTGTTTTCAATATAACCTCCAAAGGTCTCCGTATGCAACTCTACCTTTTCCTAATAATGTGCTAAAAACTACACTGATTAAGGGGATGAAAGACCAATGGATATAGAAATTAAATATTATGGGTAAAGGTGATATATATCAAGAAGACTATGCTAACATTATTAATTTATGTATCAGGTGCTCAAAAAGCAGTACGAGATTGAAACCAGCAGAACGCGATATCACCACCAAGGACAACAAAATTTCTGGCGGAAGCATTACTCGTGTAGAAATCAGTAACCTGCTAGGAGATTTCAAAACAGATATCTTGGGAACTTTGACAACACAATTAGACATTATGTAAGCTAAGCAGAAAGCAGGTTGAAGAAGAACAGAACCTAGTGATCTTTTGCCCTCGATGCAGGAAGAAGCATAGTCATAAAGAATGCTTGTTGGATATGGTACAGACCTGTGCCATATGCACTAAAGATCATGCCACAGAAAACTGCCCGTCGCTCCCAGGGTTAAAAGCAGTCTTCAAAGAAGCAGAGGAAGAAATGAAACCAGTCTACCTGTTAAACCAGCGTCGCCAATGGCAAACACGACAAACAGGTATGCCTAATAACCCATCTTCATGTTTTCAACCCTCGCAATATAATTATCAACAATACACAGGAGCTACATGGCAGAACTAGCCACCCTTTCCTAATTGGTCACAAAAACCATTCTCTATACCACCTTGGCCCAATCAATCAAATCAGAACAATAGTTGGCCAAATTCCTCTTACTTTCCACTATTCTGGCAGAACAATACATAGCCATCCCAATGGCCACCCTCCACTTCACAAAACCAGAACTGGTAGTCAAGTTGGCAAAGACCTACAAACTAGTTAGTAGGAACAATCTCCCTACCTCGGTCGACACTACCAGCACCTTACACATTGCAGCAGAACCCTCAACCCAATCTATGACCACAGCTCCCGGCCAAACCCAACCCAAACCCCAACAATAGATCAGTCCAATCGATACAAATTGTTGAAGGGTTGGAGTCAGAAACTGAGTTGAGAGAATGTAATGAACTCAAATTGAGGTCTGGACTGATAATTGAGTCAGAGGGGGATAAAAATATACAATTAGAAGAACTTTTACCTGTAGAACAAACACCTCAAACAGAGAATACGATTTAACAGAAGAGCCTTGATCAAACTATTACCTCTTCTCTACCATTCCCAAAAGGATTGATTATACCCCACCTAATACAATACCCTGATTTCGATATTCTGGGAGAATTAAAAAATCTATGTGTAAAAATACCCCTCCTCCAGGCTATTTAGGACATTCCAATTTATGCAAAAACCATTAAGGAATCGTGTACTAAAAATCTTAAGAGGAAAATAAAAACAACACCAACTGTCCACGTAGTCAGAACTTTATCTGATTTATTAACAGTCAGAGAAACACTGGTGAAATATGAGGACCCGGGAAACCCTATAGTCATAGTACAAATAAATGGATGTTCCTTTCCCAATGCATTAGTTGATCTAGGAGCAACTATTAATATTCTCACAACAACAACCTACCAAAAACTTGGCATTACAGGCTTAGACCCAACTACCACCTTGCTGACTGATCGGTTGTCAAACCAGAAGGGACATTACAGGATGTAATGGTGTCTGTAGATTCTTGGGAATACCCAACAGATTTCTTGATTATTAAACCTAGAAACCGGCTAGATGGACATCCCCTTATTCTAGGAAGACCTTGGCTAGCGACTGTAGATGCCTATATAAGTTGTCGAATAGGTAGTTTGACTATAACAAGTGGAAGTAATGTGAAGAATCTAGCTTAGTATCCTCCATCTCAGCCAAGCCTAACAATAATAAAAAGTCGTAAACAACCTGTATCATATTTAACTAAAAATATTCGATCATCGCTAACTATAGAAAATGCTATTGAATTTAAGAATCAAACAAAAGATGGCATTATTAACACTTACATTAACCACCCAGATGCAGTATCTAATCTAAAATGTCACATGATCGAAGCAATCCTAGATAATGAAATTGAAGAATATCCCTTGATCAACGACCAAACAATACCAACGACAACAATTTATAACAACAAACCCATTGAAATTGAGCTAGGGAAAGTCCTAAACATTAACAAAAACCTAACTGATGATCAGCAGTAGAGGCTTGTTCAAATCCTTAGAAAATATAAAGAGGCTTTCACTTGGGATTACCCAGATATGAAAGGGATTGATCCCCAATTATGTATTCACCACATTTATACTGAGAAAGATGTGAGACCCATTCGACAACCTCAACAAAGGTTAAACCCTCACCTTAAAGATGTTGTTAAGGATGAACTACAAAAACTGTTAGATGTAAATCTTATCTATCCTATATCTGATAGCAAATGGGTTTCTCCATTAGTTGTGGTTCCTAAAAATAATTGGAAGTGGTGTATATGTGTCGATTATAGAGAACATGATAAAGCAACCCAAAAAGATTAGTTTCCCCTACCGTTCATCGACTAGGTTTTAGACACATTGGTAGGTAAATTCTTCTCTTTCCTAGATGGCTTCAGTGGCTACAACCAAGTCCAAATTGCCCCTAAAGACTAGGATAATACTACCTTCACCTGCCCCTGGGGGACATTTGCGTATAGGGTATTACCCTTCGGACTGTGCAATGCACCTACCACATTCCAGAGAGCCATACTTAGCATTTTTTCAGACTTGATAAACAAAGGACTCGAGGTGTACATGGATGATTTTACACCCTATGGAGATGATTTTGAGCCGACATTACAAATGCTAGATAAAGTCCTGCAAATATGCATTGCTACTAGGCTCTGCTTAAGCCACAAGAAATGCCAAATGATGATGATTGAGGGCCTTATCTTGAGTCACTACATCTCAGCAACTGGAATTCAGGTAGATCCAGCAAAAATTTAGATATTCCTCTTAATACCTACTTGTTGCACACAAACTGAGGTACATAGTGTTTTGGGATGTTCTAGATATTATAGAAGATTTAGAAAGAATTTCTCCCAAATTGCTCAACCATTATATGCTTTAACAGGAAATATCGACTTTTTATGGACTGACAAATGTGACATTGCCTTTGAAGAGTTAAAGCGGCTAGTATCAACAACCCTAGTATTACGGGGCCCGAACTAGGATTTACCATTTAAGATTTCATCTGATGCATCAACTACGGCCACTGGAGCAATTCTCGGCCAGGAGGAAGATAAGAAACCTTATACAATATACTACATCAACAAAAATTTAACTCCTATTGATTTGAATTACACCGTGACTGAGAAAGAATTTCTAGCTATAATCTATGCTATTAACAAATTCAGACACTATATAATAGGATACCTTGTGGTTTTGTATACTGATCACTCTGCTATTAAATATTTAGCTAATAAACCTGTTACGAATGGAAGAGTGACACAATGGTTAATCCTTTTGCAGGAATTTGACATAACAATCGAGGATAGACCAGGAAAGGAAAATACGGTGGCAGACTTCCTCTCACATGTGCCAAAGACAGACGACTCGGCAGCAGTAGAAGACCAGTTCCTTGATGAGCACCTATTTGTTGTAACTGTGAAAACACCATGGTACGTGGATGTCATGAACTACCTAGTAGTGGGAAAATTACCCAAGCACCTGACGCCCAGTGAAATAAAACTAATAGTACAATGCAGCAATCGGTCCTCCTAGATTGGAGGATACCTCTTTCACACAAGAGTCGATATGCATATCTGAAGGTGTGTCAGGGAAAATGAAATCTTAGACATCTTAAAAGCCCTCCATGATGGGCCTTGTAGTGGACATTTTGTAGAACACAGGATTGGGCATAAAGTCTTATAGATGGGTTATTATTGGCCCACCATTTTTAAGGATGCCAAGAAGTTTGTCTAGGCATGCGATAGCTGCCAAAGAATGGTTTGCCATGGAAAATCTGACGAGATGCACCTGCATCCATAGTTAGTCATTGAACCTTTTGAAAATTTGGCATTAGATTTCATTGGCCCAATAAACCCATCATCTAATCAAAAAACATATATACTCGTTGTAACAGAATATGTGACTAAATGGGTGGAGGCAGAAGCATTACCAAGGGCAATAGAGGACTCAGTAATCCACTTTGTTTTCCAAATTTTCGTGCAATATGGCTTGCCTAGAGAAATAATCACGAATGGAGGGCCACAATTTGTAGGCCATAAGGTTGTTGCTACATTAAAAAATCATCATATTATGCACAGAATCACATCTCCATACCACCCGTAGGCAAATGGCTAGGTAGAAAGTACCAACAAAGTAATCTAGGCTATATTAACAAAGATAGTCGCCTCACATAGATGTGACTAGGCTACCCGATTTCCAGAAGCCCCATGGGCATATCGCATGACTTGGAGGAATACCATAGGATACTCCCCATATCAGCTAGTTTTGGGCAAAGAACCTATCTTCCCAATAGAATTTGAAATTCAGACATTGAGGATAGCCCAAGAAGTAGGCTTAGATCTTAATGAAGCACAAATTAACAATTGGATGAAATCCGACTATCAACTCTTCATCATACTACACTGATCCAACTGCAAAGAGAGAAATGGCATGATGCCCTCATCAAGAAAAAGATTTTCCATGAAGGTGATTTGGCACTTCTGTATGATTCTAGGTTCTAGGATTTCCTAGGCAAACTTTAGACTAGATGGTTAGGACCCTACGAGATACAAGAGGTGCACGATAATGGCACCCTTACATTAGCCACCATTGATGGGTATGGCTACTCTTTTAAAGCGAATGGACATCGAGTACGTCTCTATCACAAATCGCTTACGGGGGAATCCTTTTGCCAACAGTTACAGGAAGATTCCACAATACAAATTCTTGCTGAGGAGGGAAACCCTTCCACAACACCAGTCCAATAAAGAATTTACTCTTTTGAAACCTATACATAAGCTTGTCTTTCTATTTTCTTTCTACTTGATTGGATTTGCTTGGATAATAGATTGTATATTAGTTTTTTTCTCTATTTTCCCTTTGTTGTTCCCTATAGGGAACAACTGCTATTCCCTACGGGGAACAACAATTTTCGTGTGTATTTTTCTTTGTTGTTCCCTATAGGGAACAACAATTTTTGTGTGAATTTTGCTTTGATGTTCCCTCTAAGGAACAAAAATTTTGGCATGCGTTTTTTTTCTTGTTGTTCCCTATAGGGAACAACAATTTTTGTGTGTATTTTGCTTTGATGTTCCATACAAGGAAAAATTGTTTTTATCTCTAAGGAACAACAAGCTTTTTGTGTGCAATTTGCTTTGCTATTCCCTGCAGGGAACAACTATTGTTTCCTATAGGGAACAAAAATTTTTAGCGTGTATTTCCCTTGTTGTTCCCTACAGGGAACAACTGTTGTTCCTTACAAGGAACAACAATTTTCATATGTATTCCCCTTGTTGCTCCCTAGAGGGAACAACATCATTTTGCATCTGTTTTCTTTGTTGTTCCCTATAGCGAACAATTATTGTTCCCTATAAGGAACAACACATTTTTTGTGATTTTTCTTTGTTGTTCCTTATAGGGAACAATTATTGTTCCCTATAAGGAACAACACTTTTTGTGTGGGTTTTTATTTTGCTATTCCCTTCAAGGAACAACACTTTGTGAATATTTTTTAGAACATCCTCTTTCTCTTCCTTGCATAATCATCCCTAGACCATCCCAATTCACTCTTTATGATCCTCTTAATGGCATGAAAAGTATAATACATATTTAAGGACAACAAGTATGGAGTCTAGTGGAATAGGCAAATATCTTGAATACTATCATCTTTAAAAATACTGCTTTGTGATGATCAAAAAAGAAAAGGATACAATTATCTATATCGCTTCACTGTCCTCATTTTCACTATAAACCAAACTAATTGATTATTTGTACCATGTTGATTCCCCTTTTCCCATATAACTCTCTTTGTGTATTATCAATAAGATTATGGGTATATTTATTTCTATTTATATGTTCAAACTTCTTCTGCCATCCCTACTCTTAGGGAGTGCTGAGCCACCCTCTATGTATAAAATGGGGAGTCAATATATATATATATATATATATTATATATATTATATATATATATATAATATATATATATATATATATATATATACACTAATAGTTTTATGATTTTTTTCCACAGATGGAGTATAGGGGGTCTCATCACGAGCCAGCCTACCATGATCATAAGGAAGGAGAGAAGTGGCATTCCCACTATTGCCACCACACTGGGGATATGATCCAATGGATGCATAAACAAACAAAGTCCTTGGAAACATGAGGTCTCATCACGAGCCGGCTTGACCACTTTCGCTACTTCCCAGTGAATGGCAATGTGATCACCTAGTTACTATGCCAACACATTGGTCTCTACTATGGACATCATAAGGCACTTCCCCAATTATACATAGAGGACCATGGTTCCCAAGGGCTAGAAAGCAACTCTGTCGAGGCTATGGATGCCTGCAGGCAACAAAAGCTTTGTTGATGTTATTGAAGCTTTATTTTACATCAATAATTATTATAATACCCTCTTCTTATATTTTTATCTTCTCTTTGGAGAGATTATGTTCCTAACGTACCTTAAACCTTTATGCATGAGTAATTTTCTTTTATCAATCACAACAGTTTAAGTGGAAGAATGGCAGTAAAGTATTATTTCCTACATATGTTGTCCCTTTTTCTTTATCATATCACATCACAGATGTCTATCACTTATTCATAATTCTCGATACATGCCTTGATTTCAACACTTCAATATCCTTAATGATCCTTTCTTTAATATGCTACCTTGCCAATCCATCACCCTTGTACTTCGCCGCCAGTGTCTTATCCTTCCATTCATTTGGTCACAGGCGACCTATTATTTCGAAGGGGGATGGGGACGTCTAGTGTACTTATGCATGTGTTTTCATCTTTTCAATGGATTTTACAGAATGATACGACATTCCATGATCACAGAGCATGTGGAATTATAACATTCCTCAATAACGGTATTTATGCTTATAAAGTATCACCTAATAGGGCTATTACAACCATTTTCTATTCCATCACTCAACTCTATTCATTGCTATGCTATCTGCGCTACACTAATTGTTTGTAAAATTCAAGCATAATGGGAGGAAGAACAGTGCGCTGAGAACCGTTAATACTAGTTGTCTCTGATGAAGCCAGGGAAATTTTAGCTCGAGCCAAATGGATAGCATACTTTACGAGATTTCAACCACCCAATGAGGAAATTTCCATCGAATTCTTACGAAATCTATAGAATGGACAATCATTGGTAAGAGGTAGACAAATCACAGTATCAGATGCTGTGATAACCAAAGCATCCAGGTTACCGGCAAAAGGACCAATATGGGCTGGTAAGCGATTGAAGCTACATGACACTATTGAGGCTTTCAGGGATGAAGGACAGGAGCTAATTAAGAAGGGCAAAGGCGTTCAACCATCCTCTCTTAGAGAACCATGGGGAGAACTAGCATGCGTCATCCAGAACTACATTACTTGTGATGGGCGTAAAGACGTGGTAAGGCCACGCCAACTCAAAATTTTAGTAGTTCTAAAACAAAAGTGCTCTGTTAATTTACCTGCATTGTTGAATTCTTTACTACATGATATTGCCGAGAGGCTAAGACAGTACCAACACATAGAAACTATAGTAAATCACCACTATCTGATTAGGCTAATAGTTAGCTATAACCTCACCCAGCAACAATCAAGCTGGGATGATCTAATGTTAGCTCTCGAAGGAGGTATAGCCCTGCCAACACCTAACGTTGTGCCAAAAATAAAGAGGACTGCCCTTCAGTGCGCATACCTCACAAGCACAAAGGATCCACAAAGTTGAGATCAAAACAAGGAGTGTCTGAAAATCCTCAAGGTAGTGCTAGTCAACCAATAGAATTATCCAACCCAGTAAGTGAACAATGCCTGCAGCTAGAGTTAGAAGGATATGATAACCCTGAACCAAACCATGAGGTAGGAACAGGGCATTCTAGAGATGAACAAAGAAATGAACTGGGACTTCCCTCAACACCAAATATGAGTACCCAAGGTGATTTTTTGCAGGATTTTGAATTGGCCCAGGTCCTGCCCAACATGAATGATTACATGCAGCCTAAAATCCTACTCAATCTTAATTTAGGAGAAAACCAACCTCCTAGGAATTCTGGCCATACCAGAATTCTATCTCCCTCAAAAGATGTAAGCCGCAAAGTGGAAATAGATGCAGAGGCCATTCAAGAAGAAGAGAATGAATCTGGTGACACGCCTCCAGTAGAAACCAGCCAAATAGGCCTAAGCACAGAAAACATAGGCCAAGAAGAAGAAGCCGAGATAATTCGGGAAACCAATAACCAATCTGGAGACACAATATTATTAGAATAGAGCAAGGGTGAGAAACCAGACTCTTTAGAAGTAGAAACTATTAACAATACTATCAGTAGAATAGTTGCTCCTCCGAAAAATTATAGAGCCAAATTGAAAAATCTTAGGAAAGAATAACAATATCTTTGAAAAATAATAAAAAGGCTCAGAAGGAAATTAAAAGAAATCACAGCGGGAAAGGTTCTGGACAAAACCTGGGAGACAACAAATGTGGTTATACAGACAGAGTTATATGAAGGTAGCACTACAAGGACTCAAACTAAGCCCATACCCACTCAACGAGTCATCATTCAAAAGGAACAACATACAATTTTAGTATATGTAGCCACTCAGACAGAGGAGGTACCCTCTTATAGCATGGCTACTCAGACGGAGGCTTGGACCTCCCATAATAAAGAGATTCAGATAGAAAACATCCTTTCTCATAGCATAAGCATTGAAACAAGCTTACAAGCCAAAGATGTCATGACACACAATGACCCCATTATAATGAATCTTCAGGAAGCACTAGCACAGGCTCAGCTCGCGTTATAATGGCTTGAACAAGAAGCTGTTTCCCAGCATAGATATCAAGAGCTGCAGAGATAACTTCGGGAATGAATGCAACAGAGAGCAAGACCTTCGACGGATACGGAAAAGTAGAAGAGAAAATAGAGAGACTCAAGCTCAAGCTATATAGGGTCATAGCTTGGACAGATACCATCTGCTCATTATATACAGATATCTTGGCATGCAGGTCTCCGGCTACTAATTATGCCTTGTTTTTGCTAGAACGATACTTGCTGTTGAAAATTAAAGCCATGAGAGCTGGAAAACCAATTGAATTAAAAACAGTTGAAGACTTTATAAATTGTTGCAAACAACATGGTGTAAAAGTTCAAAGGCTGCTTTATTAATTTTACCTACACAATTTTGTATTAGAGGACGAGGTAGAAAAGAACCCTAACCCTTTTGTGGGAGATGTTCAATTCCAGGCCTTTATCTCATTTGCAATCAATCAACCTAAATGGTTTAAGGCTCATAACGCATTCCAAAGACAAGAGCATGGATTGGATCTTTAGGTAAGAAGTGAACCCAAGCACCCTTTGCAAATGCTTGCCAACCATAAGACTCTGATGACAAGGGAAGGGGTGATTAAAATTTTAGGGCCTATTCATAAGGAGATTGTACATAATGGAGTATCATATTTTCAATCCATTCAAGAAAGATCTCTGGCTGCATCCAAGCTCAGTGGATGGTCTCCACTAGTAGTGTGTAGGATAGGGATCCATTCAATTACAAAACTTTTAATGCAACTACGACCTATTTTGTCACCTATAACAACCTTATTTTGAGAGAGGGACCTTATTGGTTAGGGTATCGGTTTCATAGTCCCATCATTTGGTATCCTCCTGTAGGTTACAGGGCCATCTACAAATTGCCTGAAGGAAAAGAAGGGCTTGCCTTTGCACTCCTAGCTCAACACCATGGTTTCAGACCAATTTTTGATGCTCCTTCTCCAACCTACTCTTCAACTGCACTCCATCAAAATTACTTACTTTTCATGAGGACATGAAATAGGGTAAGCAGGGTAGTATGTTGAGTTACTAAATGTGTGTGTATTTACTATTAATTTCATCATTGTTTTCCTCAATTCTTATCTATTTCATATCTTAATGTGTTAATATATTGACGAATTATGGTAAGAAATAGATGAATTATTTGCAGTTACGATTTAGCTAAATTCTACCCTTCTTTATGTAGGAAAGAGAAAAAAGTAATGATTGTTGTTCCCTAACGTTGGAACAACAAAATCTGACAAACAAAGGAAGGAACGCGTCAATTGCAGACAAGGCTGAGGGCGAATTAGAGGGATCAGCATGAAATAGGAAAGGTGTCTAAAGTTAGCAATTGGTTGCGAATCCCTCAAGATTGGGAGATCCCGAGGAATCACATTTACCATTTACCTTTTACCCCTTTCTGATTTTAAAATAAAGCAATTGTCGGAAGAAAGGGGAGGAATCTCTATTATTTTTCAATTTGTAAATTTAATTACAGACTTGCGTTGTTGGAGAACACGATTATATTGTAATGCTACTTAAGTTAGATGATTAATATATAATTGAAGTTGTTGTTCCTTCGCATTATATGAAGTAGCTCAACGGTTTTCACTGGCGGCTAAGGGCCTGATCTCTGGTGGATTTAACTGCTTTCTTGTGTTATATTTTTTATTCTCATAAAGTTTGGTTAGTTTAATAATTTCTTGTTTTTGTGAGTTTACTTTATTTGTTGTTTATCACTTCCTTGTATAGAAGCAATGTGTGTTCTGTTTATGCTTTACAGTGCTGTCATTTGATTTGAGTTGTGTTTATTATAGAGTACATTACTTAGACAGTGAATTGCATTGATTTAATCAGCTACAAGAGTTTGATCATTGCTATTGGACTCTCAAATTGGTATCATTTCTATTTTGATTGTTTTTTATAGATTGAACATAGTTTAGATTAAATCAGCCAAGAAGAGGTGAGTTATTGTTACTGTGCTCTCGGCTGATGCTGTTACTATTTGAATTGTTGTAGGATTTGATTTCAATAAAGGATTGACTTTTGATATTTCCTTTAATAATTGTAATTCGAGTTTATTAGATGCATCCATTTATTCCTGTGTCAAATATCTATACTACAATTTAAGAAACATTACTCTCTAAATTTAAAGCATCCACATATTGTGTACACTTTTGAAATAAGAGAACTTGCCTGGTTTGATAATTAATGTGGGGTAATTAGGAGTTTTTAAAGACATCTTTTATCGGCCAACAACAACCGTGGATAGTGGAAGGTCTTTCCCTACTCTTGGGCTTCCTTACAGTTGGTCAAGAATTCCTCACAGAGGAACTCAGCCCAGTTTAATTGGACCAACTCTGTGCATTGTTCGGCCAGTGCAACCACCAACGCTGATACCTCATCCCCACAACATTTTCTCATTACCTTCTTGGCCAGGAGTTGGGTGGCTATGCACAACCCTTTATCTTTGATGTTGTTTATTGCGTAACCCCTCTTTTTCTTCTCAAGCTTGTATTTTTTCTTCATGGCATCCACGAGCACCAAATCTCCCCTTTTTCCTTCTATCATCGCTCAGTCGTTTCCCTTACAGGGGAGCCGGGAAATTCTATGGATGAGATCTGTTGTGATGGGAATAGGCTCCTCCAGCCATAAGTACCCATCGTGCACTAGGAAAAGTAGCTGCCTGATGACGAAAATAGTGATAGGCACGTGGTGAAAGCATGGAATCCACAACAGATGAAGTAATCGAGTCTTCTCCACACTGCGCAGCCATTTTCATGGCACTAGTGTTGTGACTGGCCCCTCCGTGCTCTACTTCATGAGGCTCTCTGTGATATGCTTCATGAGGCTATCCATGAGGTCCCAATCTTCAAACTTCATTGTGGGCATGTGATCTAGGTGCGAGCCCTCAAACACAATTCCATCGGTGAGGAGCGGGGTATGGAGTGTGCTCTTAGTGGCATCCAGGTCCTTTGGTGTCTTAGTTTTCCCTTTCCATGGAGGGACGTAATCCGGCAATTTTGCTGTGGAGCACACTAGCTGGATATTCTCTTCCATGTATTCTACTTCCTCTATCTCATCGACGAGATTCTGTAGGTCCTCCTCCTCGTCATCGGTCTCAATGGTGACAGCCTTGCCCTTTCTTCCATTGAGAGTTTACCAAACCGCAGATTCCGTGGGGACATGCAAACTAGTCCCATTGCCTGCTTATCTTTTTTCGGCCTCAGTGTCCGAGGTGATTTTGATATTTCCAATGCATTCCCAGCATCTCCAGTAACATCCTACACCATGGGGTTCTATGCAGCTTCGTCGATGGTTCTTTCTACAAAGCCCACACCTCTCCTTGTAGCTGCCATCTTGTTTTAACTATCTATGGTTTTTTTCCAACTTCAGGGCTCAAATATTATTTGGCACTCAAAACTCTATGCTCTAATAAACTGCTCAAATCTCAAGTGAACAAGTGTTGTCTCGTGGCTAGCCCCTGGAGTTTTAGAGCACCTTTTGAATTCGAATTCGACTATTCCCCCCAATTCTAGGCCATCAATGCTTTCTTGGCAGTATATTTCCCCAAATATTTCCCTTAATTTGTGTCTTAAATGCCTGTCACCATCTCCCTTTTGACTTAAATCAGACATCTTGTCATGAATAGTGACACCAATGGTCACTTCCCAGCCTGCCCGCTTGGTAGCACACCCCCACTTGTGCGGTCGCGATCCTTGTGACATGTTGATTCTACATGCACCTCCCTCATTGTGCACCTCCCAAACAAACTCTTTTATAGTCCCACACTCTCTTTCAACTACCTGGAGCACTGAGACTGTGCTCCCTACAGCTAGTCAGGTGGCTGTACAACCTGTGCGAGACTTCAACTCGCATTTCAGTATAGTCCGCGGAAACCCCTTAGTTTCCTTTGTGACATCTGGCACCGCACATTCTACTGTATGTAGTGCGCTCCCTTGGTTACTGCGTTTGGTGAGGTGTGGTTATAGCCATGGCAGCAGAGTCATAAATTCTTGGTGACAATCTTCTAATGCAGTGGTATGATCATTCTTATCTTGCCTTTTCATATTTGGTTTATCGACGAGACATGCTTGCATGATCTCGTTTTCCAACCTCTTGATCTCAGCATCCATCAAAATTCTTTCCTTCCTCAATCACACCTGTTCTTTTTCGAGTTCAAGAAGTCTAAGTTTCCCTTGTTGAATGGCTTCCTGAATCCCTATATGTTCAACCTCACATAGCTATGTGATTTCTTCGTCCTAGTCATCGTGCACTGTCACCACTGCGGGAGCCATTACATGCAGATTCCTTTTTGTATTCTCTTCAAAAATTATAGTTTCTACTCTATTCCACACTTTTGGAATCCCCTCCATGCTCAGGGTTTTTCACATGGTTCTATAGGCCCGTCGAACTACTGGCATGTGCAGGTCCCAATCAGTTTGTCTCACCTAGTGAACCTTGTTCAGTACTCCGCACACCCTATCGAATGCTTTGTCATGGATAATTGGTAGAATGCGTCACCTTCCCTACTACTATGGTTTGTTCTGATTCTCTATTCTGGGGGTGGTGTGCGCTTGTGCAGGCTATACAACATATTATGTACCCATTGGGAAAGGTGGGCACACAAATTGTTCCACCTCTGCTGACTGGATTTCGTTCGAAGATGGGGTTTTCCAAAATGTAGGCACATCATCCTTCTACATTCGCGCTAGTCCTCAAAACATTCTTGATGCATACCCTGCCATCGTGCGGGCATTGCGCATAGTGCCCATTTTGTAGCATTGAATAGTTGTTGTTCTGGTAATACGCTTTCAAATTTGATCAGAAATTCATCCACCGTTGTTAATCCATCATATGTCAGCAGCTCCCTTGCCTCTATTGTCACATGACACAGTGATCTAATCATCATGTTGCGATTCAGTGTTGTTACTTTGTGCAGTTGATTCTACCATCGTTATACTTCTTCGTCTAAATCTAAAGTGCAGGAGCTTTCGCGCTCCCATGAAATTCTTCCATCTACAGTTGGATTCACCAAATCCTATTATCATGCAGTTATATTGTAAATAAAATCAAGGTCGTCATCACTATCATCGTTGCACTTCGGTTCAATTTATCACCCTCCTTCAGCTGGATCTAGCGGTACTACTACGCATAGTGACTTTTTCTCAAAGATCATTTTGCGCTTCTTCAGATTTATGACTCCGTTCATATCAATGGCCTAGTCTATTCCTAGTACTATGGGATGGGGATTATTGTCATTGACAATCTCTATCACTTCGAAATCTGCTTGTGCGTTCGCACCTTCAATATCTACTGTTACCCCTTGTAATATTCCCATGGGAAAAATCTTCTATTGGTTCGCCATTCATAACTGGATAAGATACCACTATAGTGCAGGTCTGCCCATGCATTCCCATGTTTGTTTTGGCATTACATTTGTGTCTGATCTGAGATCTAGGATCACCTAATCCATTTCATACTCATTGATTTGCACAGTCAACCTCATTTCCCTTCCTATGCACAATGCATGATTTCCAAGTTTCTGGACCACACATGGTTCTCCTGACCCTGTGCACCTAGTGATAAGTTCCTGTAGTCCTTTGACTACCTTGTTGTCACGCAGCTGTTTCATGCATGTCTCTAGAAAGGTAGTGAGAATTGAAGGATCCATCCCTGGTTCTATTTTATCCTTACTACCTGAAGTGGAGGCCTACGTGAAGCTCTTCTTAACTTCCATGAGTGTCTCCTTCACGCATTCTATATCAAATTTAGGTTCCTTTGTAGGAGCCTTGTGAACCCACACACTTTCTTCTGGCTGCTTTCCTTTGTCAGCCTTCGTGGCCATACTACTCCTAAGCACCATGTTGACATTTGGGTCTTCTTCACATGGCTCAGACCTCATCATCTACAAATTATGAGTTGGAGGGGGTTTGGAGTACCCCCTTTTCACGCATCCTTGCTATTAGCGAAGGGAAATCTTCTGCCTCATGATCAAACTGAATACAATAATGGCATGATGTCCTTATCAGGTTTGTACAATCGTGGGCATAGTGCCCTGGACCTCTGCCATTGTAACAAATTAGTTGTCTATGACCACTTCGTGGTCCCATTCTGCCTCAACCTCGACAGTTCCCCTAAAATCCAGTGCGTGTCATCCCTACATTTGGGTCGAGGGCATGCATTTCAGTTTGCACCCTATAGGTAGGAGTTCGATCCATTATTAGTTCATAGCTTCGGCAGGTGCATTCATCATGGCCTACCAACCTACAGAAATTACAAAACAATTGTTGGGATGTTTGTGTATATTTCTATAATAGATGACAATTATTTGTAGTGTGTTTTCCTCCTATCTAATAGATCACGCACCATAATGTAAGCATCGTGCTTGGCCATGCCTGTTCCTCAAGTCTTAACAGCATCGGCCCTCCTCCTGCGAAGTAGTTCGCGAACAATAGACAGTGGTCCTTGTCATGCCATTGGCCTTTGAATTTTTTGGCTTGTATGGGCCTGACCCAGGTTCAGAGGTGATTTAGCCAAGAAAATCCTTGTGCTACTGGCCCTTTCGGCAACAGTTCACAAAGTGCGGACTGAGGTCTCACCCGAAGTAGTATGGGAGGGTGCTAGAACTAGGTTTCTCCACCCTTGGGATGTGTGATGGGCTTCGGGAGGTCCACAGTCTGAACTATCACTATGCACACTTGCGATCCCTTCGCAACCTATAGTGCGGCTTCCACGTAGCCCTACTTGGGGTGCGACCCATATAATACCTAAGTCTCTTGCTACTTAACAGATTACTTAACTTGTGTGTGTAAGAGTTATGGTTATTACAACATATTCAACAATCGTATTAGTCTGTGTGTTACATAAGCCAATACAACCATAAAGAAGATAATGTGCAACAAATAGAAAGAAATAAGAATCAACTTCTTTTTTATTACTCTTCAGTCTTGCTTACAAATTCAACACCACCCTATGCACTCAGCTTCAAGGGTCCACGCACTCAGCTGCAGACTCTACTAGGCCTCTGTGCACTCAGCTACAGAGCCTCTTCCTACTACTATGACCCAATACCTTAGAATGCTACTCTAAGCTTGACCCATTCCTTCACTACTATCTCTATCATCAACTATCTTTACAACTTAGAGCCTCGCTCTATCTATACAATCCCATGGTCCGCGGACCACAGGTAGGCTGACATGACTTTACATTACATTAAATTACTTTAGGGCAGACAACCCTATGACTTAACCTCTACTTCGCGCTTTATGCTCGTAATTCGTGGAGTCTTCCAAAACCTTTGACCAAAACTTGGGCTTTAAGCCCCAAAAGTTGCTATGGGGGGATTCCATGCCCAACAGACCCCCAACACAATAATTGTGACTCATCTCGAGTCACTCTACTAGTGCGGTGATCTTGGCACAGAGCCCCTCCAGCTATTCCCATACTTCTCGGAGGTCCATGGTGCATTTTTCTGCTATTTGTCGAACCTATTGCATGCGCTCTTTTGTTGTTTCCTTATGAGGTTCCATTATCTATCTTAGTGCATATAATCCCTGCATCTACATGAGCTTTCCCTCAATCTTGGCTGCAATGGTGAAGGCCTCATCAATCCAAGGTTGGACGCATGCTTTGAGAAGGGCCTCTTTCTGTCTTGCAACATCCACCTACTCCTTCAGCGCCCTCGCCTGCTGCACCTTAGCCAGCCATTGGGTGAGGATGACTGTCTACGTCATTCCCCTGATATTGTCATATTGTTGCTTCAGTTTGCGCACCTCTATTTCTAGGTGTTGTATGTTGGAGTCCTCCTGCAAGGATGTGAGGACATCGAATGCTTGGTCCAACATACCAGTGCAGTCCTGCACCGCCCTTCCAATTTATACCAATCTTGTCTGAATCGCACTAACGCATTATTCTTTGAATTTCAGAGGAGTGGAAGGTTGTGCCTTCATCTGTAGCTCAGCAATCTAGAGGTTCAACTCTAGGAGCGCTTGTGTTGTTTCCTCGCATGCGTTTCAGATTCCACTTGCCAGACAGTGGATCTGCATCTTGGTTGGTAGGTCTGTGGCAATGGATAATTCTGGAACATGTTAGCATGCTTCATCCATTGTTTGCGCAATTTTCCAATTCTCTGACACTAGCTCGTCATGCTACAGGCTAAGTTGTACGATGTTGATCTTTTGCTCACTCTATACCTAGATTGCACGACCTTCCCATGTGCATAGTTCTGTTGTTATGTCATCCTGCAGCTGGTACAATGTGTCCTATGGAAGGGCAGCCAAATTTAGGCCAAGTCCCTTGATCTAGCCCACTACAGCTCTATCCTCCTCACTCTCTGCTGTTAGCACTCCTTCCAACAGCACTATGGTGTTGGCCATTTTTACATGCAATAGCTGCTCTGTTGCTGATGTACCTATGGGGCCCACACCTAAAG
Source organism: Pinus taeda (assembly GCA_000404065.3). NCBI lineage: Eukaryota > Viridiplantae > Streptophyta > Pinopsida > Pinales > Pinaceae > Pinus > Pinus taeda. The sequence goes on from APFE030729636.1 coordinate 26,007, forward strand.
TTCATGTAGTTGCACCCTTAGGGCCCCCAACACATTCTGTTGCTCCATCATAGCTTCCTAGAGCACTTCGTAGGTGACCTCATGAACTATGTTTCCAGTGTCATAAAGGTCACCCTCTGTCAATGTAATTGGCTCAATGTCTAGTTTGGAAACCTTGGCCTTATTTCGTGGGCCTGATATTTCTATAACTGAAGACCATTTCAACTATGTAGATGTTGTGCTCAGGTCCGTGCCTTCTACTGCGTCCTCTGCTCCTTAATCTATGGATAAGTGCGGGCCCTCTTCCCCCTACATTGTGGTGTCCCCTATTGTCTGTGTTACTGCTGCTTTGTCAGTGGTCTTGGCCTGCTCTGCGGCTGCCTTCGCTGTCTCGCAAGCAACTCTTACCTCCCCATCCAATTGTTCGTTGCTCTTCTATTGGGCCAACTAGTGGATACATAGCTTGGTGGCATCCTTCTGCTTTTTTTCCACTATTCTATCCTACTCCACCAGATTCAGGGTGTGCCACTCAAGAGACCATGACTTGAGCATAGAGAAGATGGCATCATCAATTACGATGAAAGGAAGCCTACTCCAATTTTGCATTGGATCCTTATGCGCCTTGATATACACATTGTGCATATAGACCTTGAAGTCTGCAAAGCTCCGCAGGCTATTGTACACTTCAAGGGATAGGCACAGCCTCCTATTAATCCACATCTGGACACTCACCTCCATGAGCACCCAGAGGATCTTAGTTTCGTGGATCCACGTGGCATCCTTCGTAGCCCAGAGCGACACATATTTTGCAACCTCTAGCAAGTCCTATTCAATATGAGGGAACTGACTATCCTCAAGCAGTTCCCCTGTCACCAATAAAATAGACAAGAGCAACCACACGTAGTTGAAGGTCTTTCCTTGCTCCCGAGCTTCCTTGCAGTGGGTTAGGAATTCTTCGTAGAGAAATTTGGCCCAGTTGAATTGGACCCCCTTTGCTCATTGCTCTGCCAGCGCAATGACCAACACTAGTACCTTGTCTCTGCGGCATTTTCTCATCACCTTCCCAACTATCAGTTGGGTGGCTACGTGCACCCCTTTATCTTTAATGCTACTAATTGCATAGCCTCTCTTCTTCTCTTCCAATTTGTACTTCTTCTTTATGGCCTCTCCAAGCACCAAATCTCTGCTTTTGCCAGCTATCTCTGTGGGGTCCTTTCCCTTACAGGGAAGCTAGGAAATCCTATGGATAAGCTCTATCATTATGGAAATAGGCTCCTCTAGCCATAAGTACACGCACCAGGCAAAGCAGTCGTCTAATGACAAGGATCGTGATAGGTGTGCAGTGAAAGTGCGGAATCCATAGTAGGTGGAGTAGACTGGCCTTCTCCACACTGTGTAGCCATTTCTGCAGCTCTAGCATTGTAACTGACCCCTCCTTTCTCTGTTTCATGAAGTTCTCAATCTCTAAATGTGGCAACTTTTTGCTATCTGCGAGGTCCTAGTTTTCAAATTTCATTGTGGGCACGAAGCCCGCAACCAAGCCCTCAAACAGAATTCCATCTGGGAGGAGTGTGGTTTGGAATGCACTCTTAGTAGCATCTAATTCCTTGGGTACTTTATCTTTCCCTTTTCGGAAAGGAACATACTCAGGTAGTTTTGCTGAAATTTGCACTGGCTGGATGTCTTCTTCCATTTCTTCATTTGCCTCTATCTCATCTACGAGAGCCTGGAGGTCCTCCTCATCATCATTTGTCTCAATGTTGATATCCTTGCCCTTTTCTTCCATGGAAAGTTTACCAAACAGTCGATTTCCCAGAGACATGCGGACTAGTCCCGTTGCCTATTTATGCTTCTTTGGCTTTAGTGTTTGAGGTGATTTCGGAATTTCCAGCGCATCCCCCACCTACACCATAGGGCTCTGCATGGCTTCCTTGGTGGTACTCTCTACAAAACCCACACCTCTCCTAGTAGTTGTCATCTTGTTCGAACTGTTTGAGGTTGTTCGTGAACTTGGGGGCTCAAATAACACTTGTCGCTCAACACTCAATGTTCTTCGTAGTAGCTCAAATCTCAAATGAACAAGTTTTGTCTTGTGGCTAGCCTTGGGAGTTTTATAGGATCTTTTGAATTTGAATTTGACCGCTCCCCCCACTTCTGAGTCATTAATGCATTCTTGGCGGCAGACCATCCCAAATTTAGCTCTTAATTCGTGTCTTAATTGCCCACCACCTACTCCTTTTTGCCTTAAATTGGACCTCTCGTCATGAACAGTGACACCAAAGGTTACTTCCCATTTTACTCATGTGGCAACGCAGCCCCCCGTGCATGGGCACAAACCTTATACCATGCTGATTCTGTGCACACCTCCTTCACCACATAGTTCCTAAATAGACTCTTTAGAGTCTCACACTCTCTTTCAACTATCTGGAGCATTGAGACTGTGCTCCCTACAGCTAGTCAGGTGGTCGCACCATCTGTGCAAGACTTCAATTCGCCTTCCATTATAGTCCATGAACACTCATCAATTGCCCTCATGACATCCAGTGTCGTGTGTTTATGTGGTGCGCTCTCCTTGTTACTGCGTTTGGTAAGGTGTGGTCTTAGCCATGGTAGCATAATCATAAATTCTTGGTGACAATCTTCTAATGTAGTGGTATGACCATCTGTATCTTGTCTTGTCATCCTTGGTTTATCAATGAGACATGCTTGTGTGACCTCATTTTCTAATCTTTTGATATTAGCATCCTTCAACATGCTTTTATTCCTCAATCATACCCGATCTTCTTCGAGTCCGCGAAGTCTAAGGTTCCCTCGTCAAATGGCTTTCTAAATCCTTATATGGTCGTCCTCACATAGCTGTGTGATTCCTTCATCCTTGTCTTCGTGCACTGTCATAACTGTGAGAGCTATCACATGTGGATTCCTTTTGGTACTCCCTTCAGAAATTTCAGTTTCTACTCTATTTAACACCTTTGGAATCATCTCCGCACTCAGGTTTTTGCACATGGTTCTATAGGCCCATTGAACTACTAGCATGCACAAGTCCCAATCAGTTTGTCTCACCTAGTGAACCTTGTTCAATACCTTGCGCACCTAATGGAATGCATTGTTGTGGAGAATTGGTAATGCACATCACCTTTCCTACTATTGTGGCTTGTTCCGATTTTCTATGATGGGGGTGGTGTGCACTTGTGCAAACTGTACATCATATGTCTATACCCATCAGGAAAGGTGGGTGCCCAAGTTGTTCTGCCCCAGCTGATTGGCATTTGTTCAAAGTTGGGGTTTTCCAAAATGTAGGCACATCATCCTTCTACATCCGTGCCAGTCTTCAAAAGTTCCTTGATGCGTACCCCACCATCATGTGGGTGTTGTGCGTAGTGCCTACTTCAGCACATCAAATCGCTGCTATTTTGGTACTACACCTTCGAATTTTCTCAGAAATTCATCCACCACTAGAAAACCATCATATGTCGGCAAATCCCTTGCCTCTTTCATTACGCAATGTAATGACATGATCATCATGTTACAGTTAAGCATTGTTACTTCGTGCAGCCGATTCTACCATCGCTCTATCTCTTCGTCTGAATCTGAAGTGTAGGAGCTTTCGTGCTCCCACGAAATCCTTCCATTTGCAGTCAATTCACTGAATCCTCTCCTTGTGTAGTTATCTTGTAGATATAGTCGAGATCATCATCACTATCATTTTTGTGCACTGGTTCAGTGTATTGCACTCCTTCGGTTGGATCCAGTAGTACTACTATGCGTAGTGACTTTTTCTCAAAGTTCATTTTGCACTTCTTCGGATTTATGACTTCGTTCACATTGGTAGCCCAGTTTATTCCTAGTAGCACGAGATAGGGATTGTTGTCATTGACAATCTCTATCACTTCAAAATCTACTTGCGCACTTGTGCCTTCAATATCGACTATCACCCCTTTCAATCTTCCCATGGGAAAAATCTTCTGTTGGTTTTCCATTCATAACTAAATAGGAGACCATTGTCACATGGGTTTGCCCATGTGTTTCCATGTTTTCTTTGGTTGTACATTCACATCTGAACCTAAATCCAAGATTACCAGATCCATTTCATATTCACCTATTTACGCAGTCAACCTCATCTCCCTTCCTGTGCGCAATGCATGCTTTCCAAGTTTTTGGACCACGCGTGGTTCTCTTGACCCCGCACACCTAGTGATAAGTTCCTGTAGCCCTTTGACTACCTTGTTTTCACACAAAAGTTTCATGCATGTCTCTAGAAAGGCAGTGAGCATTGAAGGATCCATCCCTGGTTCTAGTTGATCCTTACTACTTGAAGTGAAGGCCTCCATGAAGCTTTTCTTAGCTTCCATGAATGTCTCCTTTGCATGTTCTAAGTCAAACTCAAGTTCCTTTGTAGGAGCCTTGCGAACCCACGCGTTGTCTTTTGGTTGTCTCCCTTTATCATCTCCTGTGGCCATACCACTCCTGAATGTCATGTTTACATTTGGGTTTTCTTCATGCGGTTTAGACCTCATCATTTGTAAATTCTAGATGGAGGGGGTTGGAGTACCCCCTTTTCGTGCATCTTCGCTATTAGTGAAGGTAAATCTTCTACCTCATGATCAAATTGATTACAATACCAACACGATATCCTAGTCGGGTTCATACAATCAGGGGCATAATGCCTTGGCCCTCCGCAATTGTAACAAATTATCTATCTGCAACCCCTTCCTGGTCCCATTCCAGCTCGACCCCGATCTCGGTCCTGAAACCCAGTGCGTGCCATCCCTGCATTTGGGTTGAGGGCTCACATTTTGGTCTACACCCTGTAGGCAGGAGTCTAATCCATCACTAGTTCATAGCTTCGGCAAGTGTGTTTGTCATGGCCTACTGACCTGTAGAAATTACAAAACAATTGTTGGGATGTTTGCATATACTTTTGAAACAGATGAAAATTATCTGTGGTATGTTTTCCTCCTATCTGGAAGATCGCGCATCATAATGCAGATGTCACACTTAGCCCCACCTATACCTCTGTTCTTAATGGCATTGGACCTCCCCCTGCCAAGTAGTTCATGAACACTAGACAATGGTCCTTATCGTGCCCTTAGTCTTTGCATTTTATGCACCATACTTCCTCACGCACCTCCGGTCGAGTTGTCCTATCCTATTTCAAAATTTGCATCTCTAGACATAGATTCTGTAGCTACGTGTGGATTTTTTTGACTCCCAACCCATGGCCTTGTATAGGGGTCTCATCCAATCTCATTGCCATCTCCAACACTTCATCCTGGGTGGAAAGTTTTTGTTGTGATAGCGTCATCCTTAAGTGTGGCGTAAGTGAGGCCACAAACCATGCGCGATGTTGTGCATCTATTAATGTCATATTGGCTTCGTGGATTGTACTCTTCAATCTTTGGTCCATATCCCAGAGGGTCTCACCCAGGAGCATCGTGATCTCCTTAAACCTGATGATTGATTATGTCTCTGATTTTGGCCTGCTAAATTCCCTATTCAACATGGTATGGATCTCCGCAATTCCTATCTTTAGGTGGTCATTATAATGCTTGATATACCACGTTAGTGTGTGATGTTGCAGCATGCTCACTAGTGTAGCATTTTTAATATTATCATCCATGATGCCTTGTGCTTCCCACACTCCTCTTAACACAAACCAAAATTGATCTAGATCTTCATTTCCTACTCCTATGAACATTAACATTTTGATCGCACTTGCCATACTGAGCTATAGTGGTGGCAAAGGTGGAGTGTGTGGAGATGGAGGTGAGGAGAGTGAAATGGGTGGCGGTGTGGGTGGGGGTGGTAAACATGGAATTCTCTGTATTATCAAACTGACCACACTTCTCAGAGAGACTTTTGTGAGCTCCTCCTCACTTTCCCGTGAGGGTGAAATTAATGGACTGTTTTCCAACTCCTCACTGCTTCTGCTTCTATACATCGTTCCGCTCCACGTAGTCCCAAACATTAATTTATTCGCATAACCCACTTTTCACACAATAGCATCTTAATCCAAGTGTTCAAATATTTAATATACTTACCTCGCAGTCCCTTGAGAAAACGTCACTTTGCCTTGCTATAGTTGATGGTCATGTCTACCATGAACTCAGTAATAAATCCTCCTATTATTCGGTCGAGCCATTGGTCCACAGCTCTCGCTATCTTATCTTTTGAGGATTATAGTCTACACACTAGTTCCAGAGTCCACACTATTGGCTTGTAAAGCCTACACCTTCCTTGGTTGTTGGCTAACTATGGATTTCAGTGTACAAGTAGCGGTCCAACCATTATTCCTTAGATACTTGCGGATTTTTGTTTTCCTGCACCGCGAACTCGTGAATCTTCTTGTCCAACCACTATTCAATTTCTTTCTTTGTAGGATTCCAGTGGCATGAAATCAGACATCATTTATGTAGATCCCAGTCCTAGCAATGGAACCATTTGTTGGCTTGTATGGGCCTGACACAGGTCCTGAGGTGATTTAGCCAAAAAATCCCGGTACTACTGGCCCTTTCAGCAACAGTTCACGGAGTGAGGACTGAGGTCTCACCCAAAGTAGTATGGGAGGGTGCTAGAACCAGGTTTCCACACCCTTGGGAAGTCTGATGGGCTTTGGGAAGTCCCCGGTCTGACCTGTCGCTACACACACTTGCGATCCCTTCGCAACATGCGGTGCAGCTTCTGCGCAACCCTACTCGAGGTGCGACCCGTATAATACCCAAGTCTCTTGCTACTTAAATGATTACTTAACTTGTGTGTGTAAGAGTTATGGTTATTACAACATGTTCAACAATCATATCAATGTGCATGATACATAAACCAATACAACCATAAAGAATATAATGCACAACAAATACACAGAAATAGGAATCAACTTCTCGTTTATTACTCTTCAATCATGCTTACAGATTCGACACCACTCTGTGCACTCAGCTGCAGGGATCGACACACTCAGCTGCAGACTCTACTAGGCCTCTGTGCACTCAGCTGCAGAGCCTCTTACTACTACTACGACCCAATACACTTAGAATCCTACTCTAAGCTCGACCCATTCCTTTGCTACTATCTCTATCATCAACTATCTTTACAACTTAGAGCCTCGTTGTATTTATACAATCCCATGGTCCGCGGACCATGGGTAGGCTGACATGACTTTACATTACATTACATTACTTTAGGGTGGACAACCTTATGACTTAACCTCTACTTCACGCTCCACACCTGTAATTCATGGAGTCTTACAAAACCTTTGACTAGAACTTGGGCTTTGAACCCCAAAACTTGTTGTGGAGGGATTCCATGCCCAACAAAATTTTATGCACCATACCTCCTCATGTGCCTCCCACCAAGGTGTCCTATCCTATTTCAAACTTTACATTTCTAGACACAGATTCTGTAGTTGTGCGTGGATTTGTTGGACTCCCAACCCAGGGTCTTGTATAGAGGTTTCATGTAATCTCATTGCCATCTCCAAAGCTTTGGCCTAGGTGGAAAGTTTTTGTTGTGATAGTGCCATCCTTAAGTGTGGCATAAGTGATGCTACAAACCATGTGCAGTGCTATCCATCTGTCAAAGTCATATTGGCTTCGCGAATCATACTCTTTAGCCTTTGGTCCAGATCCCAAGGGGTCTCGCCTAAGAGCATCGTGATCTCCTTAAACCCGATGATTGATTGTGTTTCTGACTTTGGCCTACTAAATTCCCCATTTAGCATGGCCTAGATTTCTTTGATTCTTGTGTTTGGGTGGTCATTAGAATGCTTGATATACCATGTTAATGCACATCCTGCAATGCGCTCACCAGTGTAGCCTTCTTAAAATTATCATCCACGATGCCTTATGCTTCCCATACTGCTCTTACCACGAACCAGAATTGGTTCAGATCTTCATTCACCACTTCTCTAAATACCAATAGTTTGATCACACTCGCCATACTAAAATGTGGTGGTGGTGGAGGTGGGGTGAGTGGAGATGGAGGTGAGGAGGGTGAGACGGGTGGCGGTGTGGGTGGAGGTGGTAAACGCAGAATTTGTTGCCTTATCAAATTGACCGCGCTTCTCGGAGAAACTTTAATGAGCTCTTCGTCACTCTCCCCTGAGGGTGAAATTAAGGGATTGGTTTCTAATTCTTCACTACCTTCGCTTTTGTAGATCTTCCCACTTCATGTAGCTCCAAACATTAATTTATTCACATAACCCACTTTTCAAACAATAACATCTTAATCCAAGTGTTCAAAGATTTAATATACTTACCTCGTGGTCCCTTGAGGAAACGTCACTCCACCTCACTGTAGCTAATGGTCATGGCTACCACAAAGTCAGTGATAAATCCTCCTATTATTCGGTCGACCCAATGGTCCACAACTTGTGCGATCTTATCAGTTGATGCTCCTATTCTGCACACTAATTCTGGAGTCCACACTATTGGTTTTTCAAGCTTACACCTTCCTTGGTTGTCTGCTAACTACACGATCCACTCATACAACTCAAAAGGAAATGATGCAAAGAAAATTTCGTGGGATTCCGTATGAAAGTAGTGCTCCAACCACTGTTCCTTAGATACTCGAGGATTTCTATTTTCCTGCATCGCGAAGTCGTGAATCTTCTTGTCCAACCACTCTTCAATTTTTTTCCTTGTTGGATTCCAGTGGCACGACATTGGACATCCCTTATGCAGATCCTGGTCCCGGAAACGGAACCATTTTTTGGCTTGTATGAACCTGACCCAGGTTCATAGGTGATTTAGCCAAGCAAATCCTAGTACTACTAGCCCTTTTGGCAACAGTTTGCGGAGCGCGGACTGAGTTCTCACCCAAAGTAGTATGGGAGGGTGCTAGAACCAATTTTCCACGCCCTGGGGATGTCTGATGAGCTTTTGGAGGTCCGCAGTTTGACCCTGTGGGTACGTTGTTACTCGCACTTGTTATTCCTTCACAACCTATGATGCTTCTTCCACGCAACCCTACTCGGGACAAAACCCATATAATACGCAAGTTCCTTGCTATTTAATCTTTTATTACCTGATTACTTAACTTATTTTTGTAATACTAATGATTATTATATCATATTCAACAATCATATCAGTGTGCATGATAAATAAAACAGTATATATTTAAAGAAGGCAATGCAAAAGTAGATACACCGAAATAGGAATCAACTTCTATTTATTATTTTTCAACGAAGATTATAGACTCAACGCTACCCTATGCAGTTGCTAGGGTCTACGCACTCAGCTACAGACTCTACTAGGCCTCTAAGCACTCAGCTGCAGAGCCTCTTCCTACTACTACGACCCAATACACTTAGACTCTTACTCTATGCTCGAACCATTCGTATTCATCTCTCTTATTTCTTCTTTTTACAACTTAGAGCCTTGCTCTATTTATACAATTCCATGGTCCACAAACCATGGGTAGGTCTTCATGACTTTACATTTCATTACAATACTTTAGGGTAGATAGCCCTATGAATTAACCTATACTTTGTGCTCCATGCCTACAGTTCACTGAGTCATACAATAAATTTGACCAAAACTTGGGCTTTGAGCCCCAAAACATGCTGTGGGGGGATTCCATGCCCAACACTTTTATTTACAACATGCACGAGTATTCAATTATGTTCTTTTAAAAGTGTAATTTAACACATCATGAAAATAAAAGGTCTTGGAAGGGTCCTTCGTCACACCCGAACCTGGATCAAGTGGTATTAGAGCAGTCTTTGCATTGATGTGAATTACAGCATGAACAATGGAACGTACAACGATAGAGGATGAAAAACCAATGTACGAGACCATGCTCAAAATTTCAAAAAGAGTAGAAATGATGCATGAAACTCTACAGAAAGAGACAGAGGAAAAGGAGAGATTGCAGCTTTAATTACGAGCCATGGAAGAGGCCCAAGAAGAACTGAAGCACAACAACCAAAACCTTCAAATAGAGAATTCTAAATTTAAGATGCTTCTACATGAAGAGAAAGGGGAGAGACATATTTTGTTACAACATCTACAAGCAAATGATGAGTCCTTGAAAGAGCTGCAACATGACCCATGTGAGGTAAAAAGTAGTTTTCTAAATTCATGTATGTTTCCTGATGATGATTTCGCTATTTTTGAAAATCATACCATAGGAATTGGCTCCAAACTGTTGAAGAAAATGGGGTATGAACGAAAATTCTTGGGAGTTAATGGCCAAGGCATTTTCAATCCCATCAAAGTAGAGGAATTACTATGTCCAACATGACTTGGGTATGTCCAAAAGGAAGTTGAGGAATGCGCCACGACGGCTAGCGAACCACCAACAACAGATGATGAGAAGCCCTCATCAGTTCTTTCCAAACCAACAAAGGAGGTAAAAGATGTTGATTTCATTTTGGTTGCATCTTCACATAGTATGATTTATGTTGGAGATGTGGAGATCCCAACTACAGGGACAAACATGAGGCTGCTTACCAGGATGAGGCACGAGGAGGAAAAAGAACTTGGTGTTAATAACCAAGGCATAAATCAACCATTGGAGGTTGTGTAGAGACCTCAATTTGCAGGCTTGATATACACTAAGGGAGAATGCTCGAAGGTGTCATATGCTTCCAAGACATCGTCAAAATCATCGAGGAAAGAGAATGATGGGAACACATCCCCATCATCCCACGGTAGTGCCCACTGTAGGGAAAGAGCTGAGGCAAGCTCTCATCGCCATACTACACCAGAGACAACAAGGAAAGGTATAACCACTTTCGACATGTGAATGTTCATTTCAATTATGATCATGATGTTAATGATGAGCGTAGAACATGGCATCAAAAAACATGTACCTTTTGTGGAGTACATAACCATACATTTTCTAAGTGTTGGAAGAGAATGGCAGCACACAAAAGGATGAGGCATGAAAGACCCTCTCAACAGCAGGTAAAGAAGCATGTTAAATAGATCTGGAGGAAGAATATCTGTTGCAGTCATTGCGACAGAAGTGGCCATCAAAGAGCCACATGTTGGAGGCTCCATCAAGAGCAGCGCCTTAAAGACAAAGTGTTGATGCATGAACCAAATGAAACAGTTGTTTGACAAGAAAAACCACCATAGGGGGATGACTTGTTCACCTTGATAAGTGAGAAATGGTTTTTAGATATGTTAGCATTTCATGGTTGTGCTTTTGTAAATCATTTGTTGCATTTTAAAATGTAAAAGTGATAATGTGTTTTCCATCACTTGTTCGGAAACAATGATGTCTGGTATTATTTTGAGTCACATTTTAAACTCTGAAAGTGATGTTGTGTTTCCATCACTTGTCAAAGCAAAAAATAATGTTTGGCCTTATGTTTGTAAATCATGTGTTTCAGTGATAATGTGTTTACCATCACTTGTTGAAGAAACAATGATATGTTGGCCTTGTTTTCGTAGTTGGGGTATTGTGTCCATCTTGATGTAAACTTGACCACCAAGTATGTGTTTGAACTTGTGGCAAGTGTGGGACAATTGGGTCATTAGATGGTCATGAAAGTCAAGCACATAATTTACAAAACCATGTACTAGATGTTGCAAGTGTCATCTCATTGCTTAAGGCTCCGAAGAACAAAGGCGAAGGAGATGGAAGCGAGACCTTTCAGGATGCTTGTGATACAGATAGGGTACAGACAAGTTGCAGATTCTTTTTCATGCTTTTGGAGGACCAAAAGCTCCTCAGTGGGGAGGATTGATCCAGGTGGCTCTAGAGACACACACAAGAGAAAGAGGACTCAAGAAAGCTAAAAAGTCAAAATGTTTGGATTATCCTAGAACCCCAGAGCATAGATCTCGTCGTCCTGACCACGGTGGTGTGAACGGTTTGTCAATCCGAGTCCGGATGAGGAAGTTAGAGGAATTCATAGTTGGGTTGAATTTTTGCTGACTAGGTAGGCTTAAGGAGGCCACAATTTGGATAGAACTCGGCCACCAGATTCCGACCAACCTAGGCTGGATTCTAGGCAAATTTGTGGCCCGGTTAAAATGACTCCTTCACCTTAAATTCAGAATTTTTACCAATGGCTTATTGTTTTATTAACAATAAAAATATATAAAAAAAATGGGGTGGGGACCACCAACCCCACCACCCCCTCCTCTCATCTCCTTTTAACATTGAATGTATTGGTGGAGGGGTGGTCCATGACCCCCAGCCCCTCCCACGGAACCACCAACTATTTCACAGACAATCATTACACATATGGAGGTGGGCGGGCCCTTGGGGCACGGACCCAACCTCACCCAACCACCATGACAATGACACTGGGAGGCAGGTATGGGGGGCGGGCCACCCATGGCAGGCCCAACCCAACCCATGAACTAAAAAAAAAAATTATGTGTAAAAAAAGGAGGTGGGATTTGATCACGCGACCTCCTCGCTATTAAACAGGTTCTTAACCATCACACCAAATGGTTCGCTTTGGACTTTCTACCCACAAATTTATATAACTGCTCATTTGCACAGTGCGTTGGGGGCAAATGGAGGAACCAAGAGCAGGCACAAATTTTCATGTAGAGGAAGACAGTACACGCTGTTCAAGGCAGAATTTTGCAAGAGGGTCGAATTTTCACTTTGTCAAATTTTGACAAATTTTATATGGTTTCAGCATTTCTCGATGCCACAAATGCAATGGGTGTTGTTTGTTTCTCCATCAGATTTCTGCATTTTTCAACCATTTTTCAGTATGGAGGTGGAACCATGACCACTGTAGAAAAAGGGAGCAGAACCATGATCCTTGAAATTTTCACGAGGAGGTAATTTTTCTCCATGTCGGAATATAATCAAGTTTATAGTCATTTTTCATGATTTTCCGCAAGGGTTGCAATGGTGAAGGAAGATTAACCTTTTGAGTTGCATATTTCCAGCCCACCCACGGAACAAAATCTTTGAGGAATTAGGGGGGAATCTAAAAGATTCCTTGAGCCCCAAATTCTCAATTTCTCAGAATTCAGAAATTTGATAGTCGATTTTGCACTATTTGACACTACAAATCTGATGGTGTGTTTAGATTTCTCATTTTCTCATTCTACTCTTCAGCCACTTTTCTAAGTGGAATGTAGGTGTCAACATTCATGTGCGAGCAACCATTTCCATGTGATTGATGTTGTGAGATAGATGGCATGAATAGCTTCAACATTTTGACATCCACTTCTTTAGATAGCCCCCGTTGTGAGGTATATGTAGTGTTCATGCATTGTGCTACATAGATCCCTATTTAATGTTGATGAGGGATCTTGTTTATTATTTGTTTCATGGTTCCTACTTGATGTGACTCAGAATCGTCTATGTGATGTACTTGTTGTCATGATTCGCTATGTTATGTTTTGATATCCCTTTGTTGAATGTTGTTGGGATACTCATGTTGCCGTCATGTATGTTTTGCATTGAGATCCGTTTTATGCCATGTTGGCGGGATGCTCATCATGCATGATTTTGTGTCATATTGATAGGAGTCTTTTTCCTAAGAGATCCTGTGGTGGAACATCTCTTAGAGCCACTCTTGCATGAGGGAATTTTCCTTGTATGATAGCGACATCACCTCTATGTACATCATCACTATTGACAACACTTAATGTAGTGGCCTACACCATCTTGACACTTGGGCCCAGAGACGTAGTCCCTCCTGAACGAACTCCGTTATCACTGGCTTATGTTTTTTATGTTGCTGACGATTGTCATGTTCCTCTTCTTTCCAACATGCACATGTGTTCAATTATGTTCTTTTAAAAATGCAATTTAACACATCACAAAAGTAAAAGGTCTTGGAAGGGTCTTTTGTCAGTATGGGTTTTCATATCAAAACTCATGCTAGAAGCACTAGGGCAAAATATTGAAACCTTCAATTAGCATGGGCAGGAAGTGTAGCAAGCCGCATTGGCCCTAAAAGCTAGGTTTTTAGTTAACCTTCTTCGGTATTGACTTAGGGCAATTTTCCTTTGATTCTTCAGGGAGATTTTTGTTTGTATATCATGATGGATATGCTACAAATTTGTCAATGTTTTGGCACTTCAAGATATGGAACTTGAAGTGAATAGGATGTGTGACAAAATATTGTGTAACAACAACGAATACACATGTCACGATACCATGGATACACAATGCACATACATAGTACCACATGCCCGCAACACAACATGTATGACATGCACACTATGCTACAGACACAACAGTACCATATGTACAGCATTTACATAGTACCACCTATACATAGCACCACGTGCATGACATGTGCACAACATCACATGTACACAACACCACTTGCACAATGTGTAAAAAACTCCACATGTACATCATTCCACCTGTACAACGTGTACACAATACCACATGCATGACATGTACACAACACCACTTGCACATGTACACAACACCACATGCACACAACACAACTTGTACAATCATGCACTCAACACCATATGTACATAGCACCACATGTACAACATGCACACAATACCACATGTACATGGAATTGCATATCCAACATGTACATAGAATCATATGTACACAACATTGCACATGCAATATTCACACAACATTATCTGTACCACCCTGTACATAACATTGCATAAGCAAGATTTATACAAACTATATATACACAACATTGCATGCGCACAATAATATATACAACATATGAACAACACTAGTACCACACATCGAAAACCACATTGTCTCTACCAGGAAACCTTGCTTCTAGTGTCTTATCCATGCTTGTCCGAGAATGTCAGAGACTATACTACTTTCATTTCGCTGATGTATCCTTAAACGTTATTTGTCATAACATAAATGTAGGGATAATACAAGCATACAATATTAATTCATATCCACATTATACTAACCTCATATCTTTATCATGACTACTCTTCCCACCTAATTCTTCATAAACCATGAAATTATTCTTACCATTCACCTACCTAAGCAATCATTCCTCCATAAGAATGATCCTAGGTGACCTTGTCAGACAAAAACATACACACATAAATATATATACATATAAATATTAACATTAAACATTCATGATCCTATCATACAATGACATACACACATACATATATACATATAAATATTAGCATAAAAAGAATCATGATCCATGATGACCCTGTGAGACATGACATACATACATACATACATACATACATGTAGACATATATAGACATCAACATAATCATGATCACAACATAATTACCATATATCATAAGGTCAAGGTTAAGAGAACTCCATTTATCCATGCAACACATGCACAACATCAAGAAAAATAGTTCACAACATAGCCAAGGCATATGATGCCTCACATCCATTCACATTACCTTTCTTGATTACTTTTCTCATGATTGTCCTGTCATCGTCTCTTTAGACCATTGGACCCAACCAATCCAACTAGATGCCATACGCTTGCCTTCAGCTTCCCTTATACATGCACTGAGCTTCATCCATGCCTTATATCACATGTTGGATTTCATTCATCTCTCCCTGGGCGCCATTAAATTTCCTCTTTCTGAACCAATTCCCCAAACCTCAAACATAAAAGGGAAGATAAGAAACAAACAAGAAGAAAACCATTAAAACCAATAAAAATATGACACCACGAACAAAGTGGCAAGGCCTTGCACCAGACATAAACAAAACTACAAATTGATCTCAACAAATCACAAAATACAAAAAGTACAAGACTAGAAACAAACACCATGACTCCATCCCAAACTGACCTATTACTTACCCAAACAAGGTTTTAAAAACCCCTTTGACTCCTATTTATCTGTGCACTCTGCATCCACATTCTGTGGAGACTTTATAGTCTTTACAAAACTTTTACAAAATTGGGTTAAACTAACCCCAAATCTAACCATAGGGACCCTATCCCAATAGGTCCCCAACACAAATATGGTGACTTTCCCTCGAGTCACTCATCTGGCACCTCGATCTTGCTGCAGAGACCACCTAGCTTGACCTGTAATGCTGCAATGTCAACAACGATCTCCATCACAGCCCGCTACACTTTTTCTACTAACTTCTCTGTCGTGGGGACTTCTACTACTAGGCACATAGTTCTTTGTGTCTGCTATACTACCTTTAATTTTTCCTGAAGCGATAGAATAAGCTAGCAGGCTTCCTCTATCCATGATTGTAATCTAGCCTTTAGAAGGGCATCTTTTCTCTATAATTATTCCATCTAAGCTTGTAGCTACTTACCTTCTTGCAACTTTGCGAGGCATTATGCTGGTGCCAAAGTGCACATAGTCACTCAAGCTTCATCATAATTGCGTTGGGTCTCTTTGACATCTGTGTTCAGCCTCTACAAGTTTAGGTCCTCCTACAAGTTCTTCCACAACTCCATGGCTTGGTAAAACATCATGGCATAGTCTATGACTTCGGTATCCAATGTACCCATATTTTCTCTTATCAGTGCTTCGCGTTTTTCCTGAACCTCTAGCAGAGTAGTTGGTTGCAAATTCAACTGCAGTTTTGATATCTTCATTTGAAAATCAAAAGTAACCCTACCAATCTCATCCTTTGATGTGCAGACCACATTAGCTAATTTTCTAACTTTTTCTGTAGATTTGACATCCTATGGGGTGTCCAACTTAGGAACTGTCTTTCATGCCTACTTTATAGCTGTCTCTAGGCTCTAACTTCACACTTGAAATTCCTCCTTTTCTTTCATCACCTAGGATTTCTCCACAAAAATCTACTCATTATTGACATTAAATTCACTAATAATGGCAAGGGTGCGCTGCTCTCTAATACTTAACTCATCCAACACCCCTTGATACAATGTGTGTAGGGTCTGAAGTGGTAGCACGGCCAAGTTGACTCCCATGTCCATGTCACAATCCTCCTTTGACTCAGCATGGAACGATACTTCTGGTAAAGGTACGACTTTGAGGTCTAGGGTCCATTCCAGCTCTGCTACTATCTCTCTCCCTTGCGCTATTCTTGCTTATACCCTACTCGCTTGCCCCACGCTTGCCTAAATCCTACCGGTCTAGATCTGCAGCTCAAACAGATCCTTTTGGATGCTCCCCAGTTTCTGCATCTATTCTTTCTCAAACTTCTGCCATAATTCTATCATTTTGTCTCTGACCTTGTCACTGATCTCATCGATATCCCCTTCTATGAGGACCATTGGGTTGATGCACATTTATTTATCAAACTTATGTTTCTTTCGTGGCCCAACAGTTTGCTCCTTTCCATGCTTCTTTACTATGAAGGAAGTGGTATGCTCCTCTCCACCACCTCCTTCCTGTCCTAAAAGTTATTGTTCATTTGTATGTTTTGAAGCTGAATCTTCGACTTCTTCTGTATCCATGTGTTCTTTCTCAACATGCTCTTTTGTAGCACACTCTTTCTTAGCGCGTTCCTTCACAACACGTTCTTTTCCCTCTTCTACCTTGTCATCGAATTCTTTCTTCTTTTTCTCATCCAGAACCGGTCCTACCTTCTGTGCTGCCCCTTTTCACTTCTGTCTAGCGGTCAACTGCACAATAGAGCTCTCAGTATCTTTATTCATACCTACCCCAAGCTTGGTGGGTTCGCACCACTCTGCTGGACAACTACCCATGATCTCCTTCACATCTGTCGCAAATTCTAGGTATGGAAACTTGTGCTATATGTGCTTTGGGTCCTTCCAAGCCCTGATGGAAACGTTGTGGAAATCGGTCTTGAACTCCGCGAAGGCTGTCAATTGCTCGAACAAGGTTATGGACAACCTTGGCCTCTAATTGATAACTTCCCTAAGGTCCATCTCCATCAAAATCTTAAATTTTTTTGACTCTTTGATCCTTTTTGAATCCTTCATTTCCCATAGCGAAGTGAACTTCGCTGCCTTTGGTAAATCTTCCAACTGCAGGGGAAACTAACTATTCTCCGGCAATCACCAAGATACTAAAACAATAGAGAGAAAAAGCCATGCATAGTGGTGTTACCACTCAGAATTTTCTCAAGGTTAAAGAAAGAAACTTCTGAGGTAACCACAAACCAATCTTTTAGACTCAGGTTCTAGCCAACCTAAGTCCAGAGAGGGCTCTCTCTTTATAATTTAGTGTTGTTTGATATGATATTAGGCTAGTTATTAATGCTTAATGAATTTGTTTTGATTTGTTTGGTGGAATTAAGGGAACAGCTTGGAAGAGTAGATATTTAGGCCATTGGGCTATGGAGTCAACTAGGAAAGGTTTATTAGGATTTGATTAATCACCAAGGTAAGAGTTCACAAGGCAAGCTATCACAACAAGGACAAATTTGAAAGTCTTAATGGATGGAAATCTTAACCAGGGCCAAAGGAATTGAAGAATCTTTAACAGGGGTTAAGATGAAGAAGGGAGGTTTGGCAAGTAGTAAGGGAAATTAAAAATCCTTTACTAGGGACCAATAGAGGGAATGAATTACAGAAGTAAGAGAGCAACTAAGAATTCCCAAACTTAAGAAATTTAATAGAAAACATTAAATAAGCAAACAGTTAAAACAGAGAGCAATTAATCTAATTCTTATGATAATACTCCTTGTTTGCTTTTAAGAATTATAATAAACATGTGATATTTCATAACATAAAGGAAAACAATAATCAAACTTAGAGAAATGATACTTATTTATTTCCCACAGTGCACATGAATCGAGTGAAATGTCCTCAGCTTTATTTAATCCAGTAAATTAGTCCCAACCTTGATTACAATAGCTCCTTTAGCTCTAAACAAAATTCTATAGAAATTCTTTTTAATCCACCCAAAATACTTCAAATGAAGAAGTATTTATACTAATTCTAAATTGAAATATCTTGAAGAAATATCAAGATTAGTTTTACAAATATCTCAAACTGTTTTACATTAATAAAACTTAAATAAAGGACATTCAAAACTAATGAACTATTTGGCACTATTTTTATGGATTTATGGTGAAAAAGAAGAGAAAGTCGAATTTGATAGCAACTCTTAAGTGATGATGAGGCATCCCAGTCACTAATTGCATCCTTTCTTTGTGCATTCTGCTCCAGAAATCCTGCAAAATTATGGCCCAAGAATATGCCTTTATATCTCAATATGAGATAGATATGTAAAAAGTGAAAGAGGTTATTGTATATAAGAATGTTTTTTAGATAAATGTTTCTCATTTTCTCAAAATTCAGCTTCTGCTATTCACAATATTCTCTGCAAAAAGAAGTCAAAAACAGGACTTTGCACAAACTGAAAAATAGGTTGTGAAGACATGAATGTATCTCATGTTTGGTAATACTTGTGTAAAAATAGAGATAGCTTTTTGTAAAAACCTCTTCCCGTTTCTTAAAATACTTCTTGGATTGGCCACAATAGTTTCTGCAAAACTATGACTTAAACAAGAAATTTCTGAAGAATGTACCATTTCTGCTCTGATTTCATCTTTTAACCTCAAATTTATTTTAACTTTTTTTCACTTTTACTTTGGATAAACTTCATTTTTGCTGGTGAAAGTGTTTTATCTATGTTCATCCTTTAATTCCTCCATGTTTAGTTTTATTGTTTACTGTTTTTTAATCTGTCTTCACTTTGACATGAAATTGTATGCTATGCTTTGTAACTGTCTTCCCTGTTGTTTATCTTTATGCTAGCTGATTTACTTGACTTGGTCTTCAGTCTGATACTCTTTAGCCCTGATACACTTTGAATGTTCTTTACTGTGTCATTTTTCCTTCACTGTATATTTCAGGTTTTTACTGTCTATTTCAATAAAAAATCATTTAATTCCATGTTTCATATGCTTGTCTTTTAACCGTATGTTTTATTTTCCATCTCTATTTGAATATATTCGATAACAATCTCAGAGTAAATAAGTCTTATGACTAGTATTAAGACTATTTATCCAAGGTTGCAGTCTTCTAATCACCTATAAAATAAAACAAACTATTAGGAAAACATTGGGTTGACAGGGAGGGTCATTAATGGCTTTATTCAAGCTTTATAGTTCTATGGAGTGAGTCCAAAGTGATTTCGGGAGGTAAACCATGCTTGAATTGGTTAGCAGAGGCTTAAGGTGGAGTGGAAGGGTTTCATAATTTTACACAGTAGAATGGGCGAAGGGCAAGAAAACCTGGGTTCTTGGAGTTTTAACTTTAACGTGCGAACTTTTAAAATATGGCACTAACTGAACAATAGACGGTTTGTCGTGTAGCAGGCGAATGGTAAGCGATTTGTTTCACATAGCTTTTGGGTGCTTGGAGGTATTGGGGGGAGGTCACCTGATGCCACTCATTAGGTGCCATGTATCGGCGGGGTGAATAGTAAAACCACTCACATTGGGCAGGTAAAGGTTGGCCTTCGGAGGCCAGCTGATATGAGTGTTGACCATTGGATCTGAAGGGGTTAGATCGAACGGTGACCGGGGTGATGAGTTGATGTGAGGTTTAATGGAGGGGCCCGACGTGGTTTTAATGTGGCAGGAATTAATTAATGAAGGATTATGGAGGTTTAATGACATCGGGAGTAATTTCATTGGTGGGGAAAAATTATTAATTAATCACTGATTGATCAATTAATCTATTTCATTTGGCGATGGATCATGGTTCTTAATTAGCCATTGATCAACTAATTTTAACCCATTAATCAATTTATTAATAAGGCTTATGTTTCAAACCTTGGGGCAGGATATTAACATATGGGGTTTTAAATAAACATACGGGAAAAGGGTTTATTTTCGGGAGTTAAATAAATATAACGGAAATTAAAAGTTAATATGAAATGAAGGCAGAAGGAAAATGTGCTAAGTATAATGTATTGACATTTATTTATATATCCGCATTTACACATTATAACTTAGGCTAAATTATTTTTGTGGGTTTTTTTTTTTGTGAAAAAGGATTTTGTGTGGGGATAATTACTTTTCCTATGAAAATGGTGATTTTACCTTAGGAAAAGGGATTTTTTAAGTGAAATGAATGAATTATGGAGGAAGTGAATGTTGGCAAGGGGGTTTTATTACTTAGACCCTATAAGTTATTGGACTGAGGATCCAGTCCCTCTAGAAGTCAGAGAAATTCTCTAAACCCCTTTAACTTAAGGTTTTAGGTACTTTTGACTTTATTTATGGGAAATTAGTGAAATAAAAGGTAAAATTAATGGGGAAATTAATCACTTTATTTTTTAAATGTTCCATTGTCATCCACACTTTAACAACTTGATGATGACAGCAAATGATATGATTTTATCCAATCAATCACCATAATTTTGCAACCATACAACTACTTACCCATCTACTCATCCTACCATTTTTCTACTCTTTATTAGGGTGCACTTAAACTTGCAAACCCTTATCAACACCTTTTCTTTTCTCTTACAATAAAAAAAATCTATCTAAGTCTATCCTTATTACATCCAAGGGCTCAGATTAAACTGTTAAGCTCCTTTTATTCAATCTAGCTATCTACTTATATGCTAAGATTAAACAGTTTGGTTAGATTTTATTCTCTATCTATGAACATAGAAATTGAAAACATGAAATAGTGAAGTTTACACTATTTGACCATTCATGGATTGTGGCATAAGTGACAAGCTGCACACAACCTTTTATTTTTCATCAAAGTAAATGGTAGTGGCATTTAGACTTGCACACTTTCATGGTCTTTTTCTTTTTTCTTGGGGTTCATTTTCTTTCATTTTTTTTGACCTTTTTCCTTCTTTTTTCCCTTTGATTTTTCTTTTAGGGCATACTCTCTTTACATTTTTTTATTTTTTTTGAATTTTTGAATATGGAAAACATTTGCAAAAAGCAAAGGTATGTACATATTATAGATATAAACTAATTCAATCCTAAATTAGGACACCTATTAGTATAGGAACCTAATAGCGGCTTCACTTGGGGATGGCATTTCCTTGTGAAATGTCAAGAACATCGTTGACTAGTAGCTTGATCCATTAGGCCAATCCCACACATGTGTATGCTCTATTGTATACTATTTGTGACTAAAAATTTTGAATTGAAATTGTAGCCTTTGCTGCAAATTGAAATCTAATCTAAAATAAAGTTGTTGTTGAAAACTGAATTTATTCAAACTGAAATCCTACCTACTTACTCTAATCAACTTTTTGACTACTGGTTAGGTAAAATGAAACGACCAATGCAACCACCCAAGCATCATATAAATTGGTGACTTTTGTTGCTTGTGCTTGTTGGTGGTTAAAATTGAGATCCCAAAATCAAATATAACTTTTTTAACCTTTGAGAAGATAAGGAAATTCTTGATTTCCTTTGTTGAATCTAGAAACTATACAAAAGGATCTTGTAAAATATATACACTATTATTAAATTGATTCAAACAACTGTACATCTATTGTGTATGTCTTGCATGCCATGAAACTGAAATAATACCTTCATCTTTATCACCCTGCATGTTTTCAAATGAGCTTTGTGATGATTTTTCTTCTGGAAATGGCAAGAAAACTAGTTGCCTAGCCAAGTTTGTATCAATACCTTTTTCAAAGTCATAGTTAGCTAATGTAGAAGGAATTTTACTACAAATTCCATCCAACACATCAGCTATTGGATCATGAAAGACTTGAAGAGACTGTTGCCATCTATTTTCTATTGGTTCCAATGAAACTGCATGATTTTCTAAAAATTGCTCATCCTTTCTTATAGATAGATTATGCAAATTTCCTTTAAAAAACTAAACTGATTCAGAACAGAATGTTAGGGAATTATCTTGGATCATTTGATCATATGTTCTAGCTTCCAAGTCTTCTTCTGCAACCTAACATTCAATGGCATTTTGGAGTTGTAAATCTAGATATGATAAGTCTTGAACAAGGATTTTATTGCCCTCTAGATGGTTAATATCAAAACTTGTCAACATTTGATTTATAATTGCATGAAAGTTAACTCTGATAAAATGAAATGAAGAAAAAGACAATGGTAAAGTTCCTTCACTGATTTCAAAATTTTCCACACTTTCCTCCTCATTCTCATAGTTGAAATGAACAAGCTAATCACTATTTTCAAGTTGCTGAACCTGAATTTCCTTATTCCCCAAACTAACTTCTGATTCCTCTGCAAGGTTAATTTGGATTTGAGGAACATAATCATTATTATAGTGATCAAGCTTAGGCACATCATCATAAGAAGTAATTTCACCAATTGTACATATTAGATCAGCAGATTGCCTCTCCACATATGGTTCTATAACTCTATCTTCAGATTTATGGTAGTTGGAATTAACAGGAATTTGTTCATGGTTGTCATCCTCTTCTTTTTGTGAAACAAATGTCATGGTGATTTGAACATAAAGTTCATCTTTCATGGTGATATTCTATATCCTCTCCACTGTCTTCTTTACCAAAATGTTGAGTTTTACCTCTACTTTTGCTTTCAAATTTTCTCTTCTAATTTGTAGAATAACTTCTACATCTACTGCCATGTTTTGTATCTGTTCCAGTGTTGAGGGATTTCTTTCTCTTAACTAAAATTCTAGCTCTGGATCAAATGATCTTGGGTAATGCAAAAGAGCTGAACCAAGGGGAGGTCTTATATTTGATGGCATTGAATAATAGATTTGATTAAATCTGACTGAAAATTATTGTATTGTTTCATCTTGATATCTCTTTACCTGATTATATTCTTCTATGATTACAAGAAGATTGACTTTGATTATCCATCTATCAAGGAAGAGTTTGAGAAACTGCTAGAGATTTGAGATGCTTTCCTCAGGTAGGGTTTTGAACCAACTCTTGATTTTGTCTTGCAAAGAAAGAGAGAAAAGCTTAATACTGACATCCTCTTCATCTACTTCAAATGAGTTAAGATAATCCTCAAAAGATTGAATATGTTTTTGCGCGGTGATACCATTCTCTCCATCAAACCTAGGGAGATACTTGTGATAATCATTAGGGAAAGCATGGAGTGTAGTAGGTAACATGAGGGGCTTATATCTATCAGGAAATGTGTAAGGTATAGGAATGTGTACAGGGATTGTATGATTAGTCTTGATTGTTTCAGTTTCTTTGATTGGAATATGATCATCATTAGATTCAGAAAAAAGTTGTTCAAATATGTAAGGAGACTTTATATCTACAAATTTTAAAGGAAAATAATAAAAATTGATCTAAAATCTTCTCTAAAATATAATATACATTGAAAAACCTTATCAATGAGAAAGAACATAATGTCTTGCATAAAAATCCAAGTTAAAAGCCTGATCTTTTCACATAGTTCTTTCAGGTTCATTTCTCCAGTGGAGTCTTGATTGTGAAATTGATTTAGATTCGCCAAGTGGATGATTTTAACCTTTGTGTGTCTGATCACTGTCCACCATCATAGATCAGATCTAAACCTGTAAAACAATTCTGAAGAAAATATTAGTTCTCCCCAGTATGGTCGCCACTATGTTATCACTCATAATTTTCTCAAGGTTAAAGAAAGAAATTTCTGAGGTAACCTCAAACTAATCTTTTAGACTTAGGTTCTAGCCAACCTAAGTTCAAATAGGGCTCTCTCTTTATAATTTAGTGTTGTTTGATATGATATTAGGCTAGTTATTAATGATTAATGAATTTGTTTTGATTTGTTTGGTGGAATTAAGGGAACAGATGGGTAGAGCAAATATTTAGGCCATTGGGCTATGGAGTCAAGTAGGAAAGGTTTATCAGGATTTGATTAATCACCGAGGTAAGAGTTCACAAGGCATGCTAGCATAGCAAGGACAAACCTAAAAGTCTTAATGGATGGAAAACTTAACTAGGGCCAAAGGCAATGAAGAATCTTTAACAGGGGTTAAGATGAAGAAGGGAGGTTTGGCAAGTAGCAAGGGAAATTAAGAATCATGTACTAGGGGCCAATAGAGGGAACGAATTATAGAAGTAAGAGAGCAACTAAGAATTCCCAAACTTAAGCAATTTAGTAGAAAACATTAAATAAGCAAGCAGTGAAAACAGAGAGCACTTAATCTAATTCTAATGATATTACTCCTTGTTTTCTTTTAAGAATTACAAGAAACACATGTGATATTTCATAACATAAAGGAAAACAATAATCAAACTCAGAGAAATGATACTTATTTGTTTCCCATAGTGCACATGAATCAAGTGAAATGTCCTCAACTTTATTTAATCCAGTAAACCAGTCCTAGCCTTGATTACAATAGCTCCTTTAACTCAAAACAAAATTCTACAGAAATGATTTCTAATCCACCCAAAATACTTCAAATGAAGAAGTATTTATACTAATTCTAAACTGAAATATCTTGAAGAAATATCAAGATTGGTTTTACAAATATCTCAGACTGTTTTACATTAATAGAACTTAAATAAAGGACATTCAAAACTAATGAATCTATTTGGCACCATTTTTATGGATTTATGGTGAAAAAGAAGAGAAATTCAAATTTGATAGCAACTCTTAAGTGATGATGAGGCATCCCAGTCACTAACTGCATCCTTTCTGTGTGCATTTTGCTCCAGAAATGTTGTGACATTATGGTCCACGAATACATTCTTATATCTCAATCCGAGATATATATGTAAAAAGTGAAATAGGTTATTGTATATAAGAATGGTTTTTAGATAAACCTCGCTCAGTTTCGCAAAATTCAGCTCCAGATGTTCACAATATGCTTTGAAAAATGATGTTAAAAACAGGACTTTGCATAAACTAAAAAATAAGTTGTGAAGATATGAACTTATCTCACGTTTGGTAATACCTGTGTAAAATATGAAATAGGATTTTGTAGATTGTCCTGTTAGAAACAACAACCTCCTCCATTTTGTTAAAATACGTCTTGGATTAGACACAATAGGTTCTGAAAAACTATGACTTAAATAGGAAATTTCTGAAGAATGTACCATTTCTGGTCGGATTTCATCTTTTAACCTCAAATTTCTTTTAACTGTTTTTCAATTTTACTTTGTATAAAATTCATTGTTGCTAGTGAAAGTGTTTTCATCTCTGTTTATCCTTTAATTCTTTCATGTTTACTTTTACTATTTACTGTTTATTGTTTTTTCATATGTCTTAATTTTGACATGAAACTGTGTGCTATGCTTTGTAACTATCTTCCCTGCTATTTATCTTCATGCTAGTTGTTTTACTTGACTCGATCTTCAGTCTAATACTCTTTAACCCTGATACACTTTGACTATTCCTTACTGTGTCTTTTTACCTTCACTGTATATTTTAGGTTTTTACTATCTATTTCAACAGTAAATCATTTAATTTCATGTTTCCTCTGCTTGTCTTTTAATAGTATGTTTTATTTTCCATCTTTGTTTGAATAGATTTGATAAAAATATTAGAGTAAATAGATCTTATGACTAGTATTAAGACTATTTATCCAAGGTTTCAGTCTTCTAATTACCTTTAAAATAAAACAAACTATTAGGAAGACATTGGGTTGACAGGGAGGGTCATTAATGGCTTTATTCAAGCTTTATAGGTCTATGGATTGAGTCCAAAGTGATTTCGGGACGTGAACCATGCTTGAATTGGTTATCAGAGGCTTTAGGTAGAGTGGAAGGGTTTCATAAGTTTACTCAGTAGAATGGGCGAAGGGAGAGAAAACCTGGGTTCTTGGGGTTTGAACTTTAACGAGCAAACTTTTAAAATATGGTGTTAACTAAATAGTAGACGGTTTGTTGCGTAGCGGGTGGACGGCAAGTGGTCAGTTTTACACAACTTTTGGGCACTTGGCGGTATTGGTGGTAGGTCACCCGATGCCATTCATCGGGTGCCATGTAGCGACAGGGTGAACAGTGAAACTGCTCACATCGGGCTGGTAAAGTCTGGCCTTCGGAGGCCACTCAATATGAGTGTTGACCGTTGGATCTGAAGGGGTTAGATCGCACGGTGATCGAGGTAATCAGATGATGTGAGATTTAATGGAGGGGCCTGATGGGGCTTTAGTGCAGTGGGATTTAATTAATGAAGGGTTATGGAGGTTTAATGATGTTGGGAGTAATTTCATTAGCGGGGACAGATTATTAATTAATCACTGATTGATCAATTAATCTATTTCATTTTGGCGGTGGGTCATGGTTCTTAATTAGCTGTTGATCGACTAATTTTAACCCAAATTAATTAGTTTATTAATAAGGCTTATGTTTCAAACCTTGGGGAAGGATATTAACATATGGGGTTTTAAATAAACATACGGGAAAAGGGTTTATTTTTGGGAGTTAAATAAATATAACGAAAATTAAAATTTAGTATGGAATGAAGGCAGAAGGAAAATGCGTTAAGTATAATGTATTGACATTTATTAATATATCCGCATTTACACATTATAACTTAGGCTAAATGCTTTTTGTGGGTTCTTTTTGTGAAAAGGGGTTTTCTATGGGGATAATTATTTTCCCTAGGCAAATGGTGATCTGACCCTAGGAAAAGGGATTTTTTAGGTGAAATGAATGAATTATGGAGGAAGTGAATGTTGGAAAAGGGGTTTTAGTACTTAGACCCTATAAGTTATTGGGCTGAGGGTCTAGTTCCTCCAAAAGTCAGAGAAATTCTCTAAGCCCCTTTAACTTAAGGTTTTAGGTACTTTTGACTTTACTTGTGGGAAATTAGTGAAATAAAAGGTAAAATGAATGGGGAAATTAATCACTTGATTTTGTAAATGTTCCATTGTCATCCACACTTTAACAACTTTATGATGAAAGTAAATGATATGATTTTATCAAGTCAATCACCATAATTTTGCAACCATACAACTACTTACCCATCTACTCATCCTACCATTTTTTCTACTCTTTATTAGGGTGCACTTAAACTGGCAAACCCTTATCAACACCTTTTCTTTTCTTTTACAGTAAAAAAAAATCTATCTAAGTCTATCCTTATTACATCCAAGGGCTCAGATTAAACTATTGAGCTCCTTTTATTCACTCTACCTATCTACTTATCTGCCAATATTAAACAGTTTGGTCAGATTTTATTCTTTGTCTATGAACATAGAAATTGAAAACATGAAATAACAAAGTTTACACTATTTGACCATTCATAGATTGTGGCATAAGTGACAAGTTGCACACAACCTTTTATTTTTCATCAAAGTAAATGGTAGTGGCATTTAAACTTGCACACTTTCATGGTCTTTTTCTTTTTTCTTGGGGTTCATTTTCTTTCAATTTTTTTTGTCATTTTTCCTTCTTTTGCCCTTTGATTTTTCTTTTAAGGCATACCCTCTTTACATTTTTTTTTTTTTTTTTTTTTTTTTTGAATATGGAAAACATTTGTAGAAAGCAAATGTAATTACATATTACAGAGATACACTAAGTCAATCATAAATTATGACGGCTATTAGTATAGGAAATTAACACTTACAAAGTCAAGACACTTTTGATGGAAATGAGGGTGGTGATTTTAAAGGCAAAGGAAGAAAAATGGTTGCAAACTCTAGAAAGGAAAAATGGAAATTCTTTTGCAAGAACTGTTCAAAAACAAGCCACGATGAAGACCACTATTGGAAGCTTCATCCAAAGTTGAAACCAGAGAAATATAAAACCAAAGACCAAACCAAAGATAAGGGAAAAATTGTAGCAACTATTGAACAAGACTTAGGGTCTAAATCAGGTGATGAGACAAAAAGTATCACCATGTTATTAAAGAACATAAAGGGGAAAGAGGTTGTATAAGAAACAAATCCTAGTTCTAGCTCATTAAAATGTCACAAAGAAACTCAAAATGAAAAGAGGATGATAGAGCTATTTCATGTGAGGATAATCTCAAACCACACAAAGATAGACACGCTTTTTGATAGTGGGTCTCAAGCTAATCTCATCTCAGAAGCATTGGTCAAACAGCTGAAACTTGAGACAATTCCACATCCAAAGCCTTATCCACTTGGGTGGATATGCAAGGATGCAAACTTAGAAGTCTCAAAGAAGTGCATCTTATGCTTCACCATAATAGCTCATTATGTTGATTGGTTGAACTGGATTTAGTACCACTTGACATTACAGGTGTTGTGTTGGGTAGTCCATATTTATTTGACAGAAAGGAAATCTTCCATCGCCATGAGAATAAGTATCACTTGTTCAAGGATGGAAAAGAGTACATTGTGAGAACACATAAGAAGAAGCTAGAATGTTCCTTAGTCCATGCAGGGTAACTAAAAAGGCTAGTTAATGCAAGTCAAAATATGACTTTGTTGATGGTTAAACAACAAGATTTTGTACCATTTCATTTTCATATTATTGCTTATATAAATGATGATATGTTTCAGTCTGATAATAGTTCGTCTTTGAAAGAAGATGACAAAAGGTTGCACAAGATACCTTTGGTTTCGATCAGTGCAGAGAACGAAGTGTCGGTGCAAAGCAGTGCAAGATTCCATGAGAAGGAAAAGCATGCAAGCGAAGAGGGCACATAATTCAGCATGGGTCAATGTTGGTTTCAGAATGGCAGATTGGTATGGTGAGAAAACTTGGTCGGGATTCGGCACAAGTACAGGGCTCATTCAGCAAAAATTCGCTATGTGAATAGTTGGCAAAGTGAACTTTATTTTAAGTCTTCTTTGAAGTTTGACCATTGTAGAAACAATATGCTTTCTACAAAATATAGTTTTTTTTTCTGCAAATTTCAATAATTTGCATCATGACTCAGTCAATCTTAGCAATGGTCAGTCAATGGGTTCAAGGGAAAATTTATCTTTTTATGAGAAACTCAATTTGATGAAGTCAGGAAGATTTCAATTATTCAAGGCTAGAAGAGTGGAGAATCAGTCTCCTTGTCTCCATTTTCAATAATCAAAGAGATTTTGGGGTCCAAAAGCTTCCCATTTGGGAGTTGTGATAAGGTTATCATGTCCTAAGTGGAAAAAATGCTCAAATTTTGAATTGCTCAGAATTGGTTGAAACTAGAACGGCTGGATAGGCCTCGTTAAAACAATCCTGTAGCCATGAACGACACTCAAAACTGACACTATATGGACGAGTTATCGCATTTTAAAAATGCATAGTAAACTACAATTTTTGAATTTTGGAAAAAGAAAAAAAATATTTCGAGGAATATTGCTTGGAATATTCTCTAAAATATTCCCCAGAATATGTTGTTTGGTTGACCAATCTGGAGCTGACACGTGGCCTTCCTGGAGGCTGCCACGTGGCCCCAAGTCTGCAAGTTTATGGTGCAAAATTTTTGTGATCTGCAAGATTCGATCATGGGTCTCTGCACTACCAGCCCACAGGCCTGACCGGCCCACCTACACATTTGTTCTTAACAACCGATGGACACAATGCATATTTTAATTTTGACCAACGGTAAGTTTGGGGCGGAAAGGGGCCAACCCCTATCCATATGACCAGAACGCAGTCCACAGACCTAGCCCTAGTGGTTAATCAAACCCAACCGTTAAGGTAACGGTTGCATGTGCACAGGTCTTGGTGATGGTTTCGTTAACGATTTAATGCCACGATTTCATAACCGTTGGCTTAATAGTTCCGACCGCGGGGGTCTAGCCAACCCATGTGACCATGAAACAAAACATTTAATGCCACCTCTAATGGTTTCGACAAATTCGGCGGAGCGTGCCATTCTGGGTGGAGTTGCCAAAGTTAGCAGCCCTAACTCTAGTTAATCCAAGTTTAGTGGAGTTTCTTTAGGGGAGACTGGACAAAACTTATGGAGGTCATAACTTTCACTAGGGAGATCCTTTTGGGGTGAATTTTGTTTTTGATTTTGGGTATTCTGAGCATTCCAGAGCCATTGTTATAGGTTTTAGAGCCAATAGAGCTCATCTTTAGGTGCTTTTTCAGCCAAGAATCTTGGAGAGCCATCAGGGCCTAGGGAGTGTTGGAGTTGTATTGGGCTATGTTTAACCAATAGAGGTGAAACAAAAGTTATTCTTGGCTGTTTTTTGTGTTCTAAACACATTCTCATCACTTATTTTGCCTATTTAGGCTTTCTTATCAATGTATAACCAATTTTAGCATCTAATAAGAGCAAGGACATGCCCATTTGGGGGCCTTGGACCCAACAGATGTAGCCCAGGAGGGGTGAACTACCTTATCAGCTGTTGTGTTGTATTATGTGATTTTATCTTGTTGTGTTTTTAGATTTGATATGCTAAACAGTAAAATGAAATAACATTCCTTCACACATAAGATTCAGAAATTTACCAAAAAACACTTTGTTTCAATTGCAAGACATCATTAACAGTTTGCACATATAATTTAATGGAAATGAATACCTTGAACAAAAAAAACAAGTAGTTTCATTTTTAGATCACCTCAAGAGGTCCTCTCTGTACTTCTTTGCATTTTATTTTTCCCTTCTTGATTCCTCCTCACTTAAATTCAATAGTCTACAAGCTGTTTCTAGCTCTCTTTGGGATTTCTTAGCATCAAGCTCAGCCATTTTAAGCTCTTTTCCCAGTTGTAAAACCCATCATGTTAGATCAGCTGTGTTGGATGGAATTACTACCCTACAAACATGAGTGTCCAGCTATTTTTGCAACTTGTCAAGAGTTTCTTTAAGTAAAGAAACTTCCTTAGTTTTTTGTAACACATCCTGCAAAAGCTTTTCTTTTTCATTTTCCACTTCAGTTATCCCTACAGCTATGGGATGCTCACCTGTAGGTAAATTCAATTTCTTTTTCAGAATCCCAATCTCTGACTTAGCATATTGCAATAACTTTTGAACAACAGGTTGGTCCTTAGGATTGACCCCTACTTTAATGATAATATTCTTTAACTCTTCAACCTGAGCATTCAAAGCTCTAGAGTTGGCCTTTTCCAATTTCAACTGCTTAATTACCTTATTAAGCATTTTTTCTGCCATGACTGTTGCTGCATTTGTCTTATATAGATCATTTACAATTGTCCAGTTTGCATATGTAGATTGACCTTGGGAGCTTGTGAGTGTCAAAATTCAAACTCATAGTCTTAAAACTACTTAAAGATCCCATTGATATTTTTGTAGGGTGAGAGAAAGGAATTTTTAGTTGGCTCTTCTCAAAATCCATGGTGGATAGCAATCTAGTTTGCTCAAGGGTTACTTAAGACTCAGCTTGATCCTCCATATTCATATTTATCTTCAATTTTCTTTCTTCTATTTGAGAAAACATATTTTGCATTAAAGGAACCTGATTGTGAACAAGTTCTCTAGAATATGGGGAAGCAGGAGCACCTTTTGTCTCTCCCAACTAAATGACCAAACCAGGTTGTGACAAAGACACTGCATCCTGTAGCTTGATCCTTTTTGCTATTTCAGAATCTTCCTCATCCAGATCAATGACTTCTTCACTAGCTCTCTTGACCCCTTTTTCTGTAATGTTAGGGGTTTCAACCTCTATTCCCTGAATGTTTTGCAAACCTCCATTTGCCAATTGTTCAGTTTCAGGTCTGCTTTCATGTAGAAAAGTTGAATAGCCATTCTCCAATATTCTCTTTGAAATAATTTGGTGAGGGTCATAAGCCCACTCAGCTTGTTGTAGAAAACCCATATCATTCAACAATTTTTCAACTTCTAGAGTGGCTTGTCTAGTATATATAATGAAGGGTCCCACTGCTTTAGGAAACTTGAAAAATAAGCCTTTCTTGATAGGAAAAAAATGATCTTGATCAACATCTGGGCTCTGTATTATGAATTCAAGAGCAAAAAGCCTCATTGGCACGAACTTAGGTAACCTGTATGGCTTGATAGAGGGCCCATAAAGCCTAATCTCTACATGTTCTTAAAAAATAAACCAATCTCCACATCTCACATCCTTACTCAATTGAAGATACTCCTGAGCTTTAGGAAAGAAAGTTGTGGGTAGGCTTCCATTCATAATCTTATAAGCCACTGAAAGAAATAAAGAAACAAACTCAAATAAACCACCATCTTCTGGATTACCTCTTATTAGGCTTGTCCATAACACTATTGACTGCTTCCTTTTATTGATATCAACTACATTCAACCCTAAAATAGAGAAATGATCAGCATTCTGATAAAAAAATAAACAAGTGATGTGTGAAGGAAATTTGAAAGAACCAGTGAGAGGTAAAGTCATAAATCGAGTATTGATAACCTCTACCTAGAAATTTGGGATGTATAGCACTGTCTCAAGCCTCATCATTAAGAATAAGAACCCCAACACAACTTTGGCCACTTGCTTGGAGTCTTCCTTTCCTAGAATTTTAGCAATTATTTGCAAAACAGGTCTTATATCAATTGCAAACATTTCTAAAGAGAAAAGATTGCCATCAAGGGAGAATTGACCAGATTTAGGAGCTAAAAAATAAGTGACATGGTAAAGCTCCTGAGGATACATGTTTTCATAATAAGAAATTAGGGATTCTTCAGTAAAATTAGTGTAAATATTGATACATGATAATTCAAGGCTTGGGGTATTAGCTATGAAGTTACCTAGAAAACATTTTCCCCTGACTGGTAAATAAAAAAAAATTCTTAGGGTACATTACTTAGGCTAACCATTAGACAAATTGAGGAAATAAATGAGTTCTAGGAACAAAAGTAGCTAGTTCATCTGACCTAACCATTTCCATGACTACAAGGGATTTCTTATGATTCAGAATGACCTCTTGATACAATGGAAGGTGTTTAATGGTATAGAGGGTATTAGAAATATTGTTCTCGACATCCATTAATGGGGTATGAATGATTGAGGAAGAACTTACTTGCTTAGTCACGGTGTTTGGTGGGTGATAGCTACTGACTTGGAATACAATTGCTAAAGACAATTTCTGACTCGGAATCTCAAATTAGAAAGAAAACCACTCCGTTTTATAAGAAAATGATCAATACAACATTCTCTTTTACTTTATTTATATACAATAACTGAACGGGGGAAAAAAATTGTAATAAATGCTACGAAATAAATGTTGTGCATTAATGGAGTAGTGGATGAAGGGCGGGGTACAACGAGTGACATGGGAAATTAACAGATGAAAGTGGTGGAAGATGTGGAATGAGCAACGTGGAGCAGAAAGCTTTAGGAGGCCCACCGCGGGGGTAAAGAATGTACAGGAGCTTTAACGAGGTTGAACCACTATATTAATTTCAGGCCACACATTTCGATCAACCATGCTAACGTCATGGTCAGTTGCAAGGGTTGAGCTTTAATTAATCTTTGTGCTCATTGCTTCCCTGCAACACACCGTATTGTACTTATCAAGCTATCTCTTGATCGTGCCTCTTGAACCTACATGAACTTTAGAAATTGGGTTAGGCCCATTGTCTTTTGATTTTTTTTAAATAATTAAATACATAATATTTGATTTTGTGTTATTTTTTTTTCTTTTCCTTTTAAATATTATCAAGTAACCTCAAATGACAATGAATTCTACAACAGATGGTATCTAAGGCGTGACAAAAATTGTGCACCCATTCTGATTGTGGTTCAGTTCCCCAGGCCTTATTCCATTGTGCCAAATGATCGCACTGATCATCCTTCCCACTGTATTTTTCTGTCATTTTATTATTATAATACCCAAACCTTAACTTCATCATTCTTCTGTATTCTCTCCATCCAGAAAATTTCTCCTTGTGCGTACCATACCAACGGGAAGGCGTAGCGTGCATCACCAACTATGGTGCCTGGAAGAAATGTTCTTCCAGTACTTCTCTTTCAAATTCATCTAAAAATAGTTCCACATCAGTCAAACTGTCATAATGTGGAAGGTTTCTTACCTCAGTCGAGACACATCTCAACGATTTGGTCATCATATTACAGCGGAGCATAGATACTTCATGTAATCAGTTCTGTTAGTGTTTAAGTTCATCATCAGAATCTAAGGTGCAAGAGTTATCCCTATCCCACACAATTCATCCATCATCCATAGGATTGATCCAATCGTAATCATCTGTTATTATTTTGTATATCTGATTTGTATCATCATCACTTTCTACATAGTCATGAACAGGTTCGGTATAACGCGCTCCTTCTGTAGGGTCTAATGACATTGCAACCCTGAGCAACTTCTTCTCAAACGTCATCTTTCGCTTCTTTAAGTTGATTACCCCATTCATATCAATAGCCCAATCAATCCTTAGTAGCATGGAGTATGGATTACTATCATCCACTATTTCAATGACCTCAAAGTCATCCAGCATGCTCGCACCCTCAATGTCCACTGTTACACCATATAAGTGCCCCATTGGAATAATCTCATGTTGATTTTCCATATGCAATTGAATAGGAGACCACTGCAGCGCAAGTCTCCCCATACTTTCCCACATCTACTTAGGCAATACATTTGCATCAAACCTTAGATCCAAGATTACCTAGTCCATTTCATATTCACCTAATTGCACAATTAGCCTCATATCATGCCCTATTCATGTCTTATGCTTACCAATCTTTCTTACTGTGTGTTTCTTTGTGGGATACTATTCTTTATTTGCACAATTTTCTATTAACTCTTTTAAACCTTATACAACTTTCCGATCATGCAGTAAATTCATACAAGTCTTCATGAAAGTAGTGAGTATTGAAGGATCTACTTCTTGTGTCACACTAGTTTTTGACATTTTCTCCTGACTTTCTGAGGTAGGGGCCTCAACGAAGTTATTCTTGGCTTCCATGAAGGCTTATTTAGCATGATTAAGATCAAAGTCTACTTCCTTCTTAGAAGCCTTTCGCACCCACCCTTCATCCTCAGGCTACTTACCTTTATCTACACCATTCTCCATGCCACTTCTTAGCACGATATTTATGCTCTAATCTTCTTCGTGGGGATAATCCCTCATTAATTGAATGTTCTATGTAGGTTGTTGGGGCTATGCCTTATTTTATTTCATATTTTTCGTAAGGGCCGAGCATTTTTCTATGACATGGTCAAACTATCAACAATACTGACATGATGGATGCATGGGATTTGTCCAATCTTGCGCAAAGTGCCCTGCTTCGTCACAGTGATAGCAGATTATCTTCCCACACCCTCACCCTGGTCCAACAATTCTTCCTCTTCTTCGGCCTTGGAATCCTCTGTTCTCTGTCTTGTGCCTTGATCCTGAGGCTGGTTCTCTACCTGCATCTTGTAGGTAGGGGTTCTATCCATCATCATCTCATAACTCCTATAGTGGCATTCATCATATCCTACAGACTAACAAAAATTGTAAAACAACTGTTGAGGGGTCTATACAAATTTTTGCAATAAATGGTAGTTATTAGTAGCATTCTTTCCTGTAACCTGACAGATAGTGCACCATAGCATATCTCCTGCGCTTGTCCCAGAATTATTATTTTTTTTAAGAGGAACATGCCTTCCCCCTATAATGTAGTTCTTATAGACCAGGCAATGAACCTTATCATGTCCATGGCTCTTACATTTCAGACACTAGACCTCAGCGTGCACCTTCGACTGAGCTTCTTTTCCTTTCTTCAGGCTCTGCAACTCCAAGTGCAGGCTTTCCATCTATGAGTGAATCTATTCCACTCTAAGGTTCGTATCCTATATATGTGAGACATCCAGCCTCATTGTGATCTCCAAGGATTTTTCTTGCATTGATATCTTCTGCCATGATAAAGGTACTCTTAAATGTGGCAAGAGCGACACTATAAACCAGTGGAAATTCTAGGAATATGTGATTACGATATTGGCCTGACTGATCAGGCACTTCAACCTCTGATCAAAGTCCCAAGGTGTCTCATCTATATTCTGTCAAATTTCCTTAAACTTAATTATCGACGGTGTCTCTGACTTAGGCTTACTGAACTCCTGGTTCAGAGCTAGCTGGGTATCGTCCAACATCATGTTGGGGTTATTAGTGTAATACTTGATATACCATGTTAATGCGAGATCATGTAAGGTTGTAACCAAATGCTATTTCTTAAAATTATCATCTGTAATCTATTGTGTTGTCTAAATAGCTCTTGTGAAGAACCAAAACTATTCTGGATCTTCGCTCCCTATTCCTTTAAAAATCAGGATCTTCATTGTGTTTTCCATGTTTAATGCTGGAACTGGAGGTTGGGTGGGGGGCGTGGTGAAGGTTTAGGTGTATGAGGTGGGAGTGGAGGTGGAGGTGGAGTGAACATACGAGGTATCCTCAAAATTCCCTACATAATTAATTGAACTTCAATTTGTGGCGTAGTCAACACCGTCCCTTTTTCATCACTTGAAGGGGGTTCAACGACTAGACTATATTTTGTGTTGGATCCTTCATTTCTTCTAAATAATCTCTCGCTTTGTGTAGCCCCAAACATTAAGGTAACTACATAACCCTCTTTTCACATAAAAACATTTTAATCATAGTCTTTAATGATTTTAGATACTTACCTCTTTATCCTTTAAAGAGCCTTTGCTTCGCTTCACTATAGATGATATTCCTGTCGATCGCGAAATAAGTCACAAAGCTTCCCAATGTACGATCAATATAGTCATCCATAACCCACACGATATTTCTTTCTAATGCTTCCAGACATCACACCAACTCAGGAGTCAACACTATAGGACCATTAAGCATCCATGTCCCTTGAATATCAGGAAATTTAGAAAATCATTAGTGTAGTTCTTCAAGGAAGAAACAAAAAAATGGGTTGGTCTCGTCTGTGTGCAAACATCTCTACAACCACTGCTCCTTGGACAATTTAGGGCTCTTGTTCTTTTGAGCCGTGAATGCGTGCATGTTTCAATCAATCCACTTGTCAATCTCTTTCTTCGTAGGGAACCATTTATTGCACATCTCTTAGATAGATCCCGGTCCTGACAATAGAACCATTTGTTGGCTTAAGGGTGCCTTACCCAGGTTCAAATTTATTTGTGCCAACCAAAAAAACCCTAATTGTTGGCCCTTTCAGCAACAAACTGCATAGCGTAGGCTGCAGTCTCACTTGAAGCAGTATTGGGGAATGCTAGAACTAGGTTTTTGCATCAATAGACAGTTTGATAAGTGGTATTAGGTTCTTGTAGCTCAAATATGCCTTCGCATAGATCAGTTTCCTTCTAGGGCTCCATACTAAAACTCTAAGAAAATGAATTCTAGGCCTTTGCAAAGGTTCGTGGTAAGGATTTAGAGACCCTAAGAAGATAGATTATCTACTTTCGCACACTAATGAATAACACTAGATCTGTCTTCGTGCATATCTGTCCAATTCGTTAGAAATCACAAAAGATTCAACATTTATCTTTGAAAAAAAAATAATCACTTAATTCATGCATAAATATTATAGATTCAATAGATTCGTGCAACATTTACACATTACTTCATATAAAATATATTATTAAGCGACCAAACATAACAAATACATAATTTAAAATGATACTCAAATGCAAGGTATTTCTTCAAAATTAGTGTTTATTCAGTTCCAACGTTCAATTTACAGACTTCTCTGTCCTATGCACTCAGTTGTAGGGGTCTGCACACTCATCTACATACTTACTAAGGCCTCCTTTGCACTCAGCTGCAAGAGCCTTCCCCTTTCGCCTAAGTACAGGAAACAAAGCTTTCCTACCTTGGCACTAGCCCAAAACAACAATCTTCATTTTAAGTTATCCTCTACTCCCTTACTACACTCGCTATGAATCAACTATATATTTCTTTCTTCAATACAATACGATGGACCACGGACCATGTGTAAGTCTTAAAATTGACCTATTACTTATGCAAAAAAGGGGCCAAAAACCCCTTTACCCTTACCTAGTTGTGTGCTCTGCATCCACATTCCATAGAGACTTTACTGTCTTTAATTTTTTTTACAAAATTGGGTTAAAATAACCCTAAGAACCCTATCCCAATAACCTGTTTGGTTAGGGTCCCTAGGGTCAATTTTGGGGTTAGTTTACCCCAATTTTATAAAAGTTTTGTAAAGACTTTAAAGCCTTCGCGCAATGTGGATGCAGAGCACACATCTAGATAGGAGTAAAAGGGGTTTTTAGTCCCTTGTTTGGGTAAGCAATAGGTTGTTTTTGATACTTACTATGGTTTGTAGACCATGGTATTGTATTGAAGAAAGTTATATATAGTTGGGTCATAGCAAGTCTAGTAGGGGAGTAGGGGATAACTTAAAATGAAGATTGTTGTTTTAGGCCAGTGCTAAGGTAGGAAAGCTCTATTTCTTGTACTTAGGCAAAAGGGGAAGGCTCGTCTAACTGAGTGTGCAAGAGGCCTTGGTAAATCCGTAACTGAGTGCACGAACCCCTGCAACTGAGTGCATAGGGTGGACAATTCTATAAATTGAATGTTGGAATTGAATAAAGGCCGATCTTAAAGAAATACATTGCATCTGAGTATTATTGTGATTTCTATATATGTTATATTCTATCTCTTAAGAATGTATTTTCTATGAAGTATTTTGTAAATGGTGCACGAATATAATGAATATATAATATTTATGCATGAATTAAGTGATTATCTATTTTTGCAAAGATAAATGTTGAATCTGTTGTGATTTTTGACAAATTGGATAGATCTGCATGAACGCAGATCTAGGGTTATACATTAGTGCATGAAAGTAAATATTCTGCCTCCTTAGGGACTATAAAGCTTAATTGTAGACCTTCACAAAGGTCTAGAAGCTGTTTTCTTAGAGTTGTAGCAATGAGCCCTAGAAGGAAACTAATCTGTGTGAAGATAGATCTAAGATACAAGAGCCTAAGACCAGTTATCACACTATCTCTAGATGCATAAACCTGGTTCTAAAATTCCCCAATACTGCGTCGGGTGAGGTTGTAGCCTCGCTATGCAGTTGTTGCCAAAAGGGCTAGTAGTTAGGGTTTTGTTTGTTGGCGTGAACAACTCTGAACCTGGGTCAGACTCTCTTAAGCCAACAAATGGTTCCATTATAAAGCACTTATTCATTTGGAGTTATGGTTTCCAAACATAGCCAAAGGAATTATTTCCCAATTCCTTTATTTTACCTTTTTAATTTGTTGCAATTGAGTCTATTATGCACTGTCACACTACCCAACTATTAGTTATATAAATACATCAACTATTACCTTTTCATGTTAATACCAAGCATGTTTCCCTGCAACTGTTCACACATGTTCCACAAATCAAGGCATCATGTCTATGAATTTGAAATCAACCTTTACCAAACTAAAAATCATGTCATAACCCATAGTCAACCTGTAGTCATTAGACATGATGCTACACCTATCACCTACTGCACTCAAGTAAATATAAACTATCTCAACACATATGTGTTAGTACAATCATCTTAAAACAAAATCATTTGAACAAATACTCATATTATCCAATTCATGAAAAAATCAACTAACTTGAAAACATACAATGTTAAATAAACTAAACTAAATGACATAATAGACACTAAACACTCAAACACAAAATAGACGGCATAATCAAACAATCAAGCACCAAATATATGACATAAGTAAACTCATACCTTAATGTATCTCATGGGAGGCTATCTTGTCTGCACAATCAATACATATTAGCATGATATGACTTCACAACATATCAACTCAACCATAAATAATGTCATGATATCATAACAATAACTAGCTAACATGTTCACATCATAAACTCATAAACAATTTTCATTCATGCATAATAATCACATATGCATAGTCAATCTAGATTAGTATGACATAATGTCACAACATATTAACTCATACCTAAATGTCATAGCCCTAACCATTTGCATATACCAATCCAAATTAGTATGATAGACATAACATAAATATCTTAATGTAATAACCCTAATCATCAAGTTATTAGTATATAAGAACAACAAGTTATATATCATGCTCATCAACAACATATAACCTAATGATCAAGCTAACTATCATATAACAACAACAAGTTAACCTATAATATACTCATCAACAACATATAACATAATCATCGAGTTATCTAACATAAAACAAAAATAGTAATGCATCCAACCACAGGTTATTATCATTCATGGCCATCTTACACAAGTGCATATGGCTACACTAATCAACTAGCATCTATCATGTATGTAACCATAAAATAAAAAGAATGAAAGGCATACAAATAACCATAATGCATATAATAATCCTTAACCTCCATACCTGCATGCCCAACATACAAAAATGAATTACAACATGCTCTTGCCTAGAGGTCCAATGCTAAAACTTCACTTCAATGATCTGAATCTCCTACTCTATCTCAGCCAACACATTAGCATCATAACAACCAACAACATCATGATGACGTAATTGCATACAATGACCTCATGCACAACAACCTTCACCATGAAAATTCATTCATAACAACATATAGACCCTGACATGCACAACAAATGCATATACAATTGACGTGCATTCATGACTAACACATCCCAACAACAACATCATTAACTTCTACATGGCAACCTCACCACAACCATGATCAACACCATGCAAATGCAACAAGCACATGGACTACAAGCATAAGGAACAAATATGAAATCAACATGAATTCGTGACCAACACACTACCCATCTAGTCTGAGGGGTGAACCATTCTCTGATACCACACTGTAGTATCAGATATGACCCAAAGAGAGTGGAACCCACTTTGGTAAGACTCTGTAACATCCTCCTCCCACATTTACCAAGTAATCGGTCAATAGGGGTAAACATGTGACGAGAGGCTACTATGATTAGATTCAACCTCCTAGGTGACCTTAAGGAAGTGGAATCAATGGAAACACAACATATAGACCCTCCACATTAGCTATAGGACTCCTAGGAACCATCCCAACCACTCAAGTAGATAGCCCCTGGGTCCCACTGAGGTTTTAGACCACTTGAGCCCTAGACGATCCCATGATATGGACCTGACAATGTCAAGCCGGTTTTGGATGCTCTCATGCTAAGGCATGCCAACATCCCAACATTATTATTTGTTTTAAGAGGAACATGCCCTACACTTGTCCTAACAATTTTTTTTTTTTAAGAGGAACATGCCCTCCCCTTATAATGTAGTTCTTATAGACTGGGCAATGATCCTTATCATGTCCATGGCTCTTACATTTCAGACACTAGACCTCAACGTGAAACTCTGATTGAGCTTATTTTCATTTCTTTAGGCTTTGCAACTCCAAGTGCAAGCTTTCTAGCTATGAGCGAATCTATTCCACTATAAGGTTAGTATCCTATATATGTGAGGCATCTAGCCTCATTGTGATTGTTATAGACACTTTTGGGCACTTCAACCCCAATCATAAATGTCCATAAACTGAGGGCTCCTAAGTCCCTAAAAGTGTTGCTTCAATGCCTAAAGGAACAAGGTCAGCTGATTACATCATCTCCCAAAAGCTCTCCACTAAAAACTGCTCATAAATGGTCAAAACTGGACCATACTGAAAACCTAGTGTAGAGGGTGTGATGCATACTGAATGGCTCCTCTGTAGGGTACGATTGTCGGGAATGGACAAATGGTAGGGACAAAATGCGAGGTGGAAGATCATGGAATCTTCCAGAAGCTTCCCCTCTAACACTTGCCTCTTTATTTTCGACCAGGGATGAGTAAGAGATCACCATTCTCCAAGTAGAAGTAGGAACTATCAGAGAGAGGACACTAATCAAGACCCTAGAAGATGACTCACCCCCCTTCAATCATCTATATATGGATCCCTCATCACAAAGATCCAGAGGTTGGAATTTTGTATCTTATAGAGAGTGTTGTTGGTTTTCTGGTGTATATTCATAGTGTTAGGTGATCTAAGCTTTACTTGAGGTGAAGAAGGGATTTCTAGCTAGAGGATGATGCTGGATTAGAACATATGGTTGTAATCCTCTTGTGACTTTTCATCTTAATAAAGCTATTCAGGTTTTCCTCCATATTCTTGTATGTTTACTTATATATGCATTTGTATGGTTAACACACATCTGGTCCTGTGTTTTTATGAATATAGATCTTTGTTCTTCGATAGTAGTATGTTGTTGTGATTCCACAGGTGCTCTTTGAAGCTGGGTAGA
Organism: Pinus taeda; assembly: GCA_000404065.3. Classification (NCBI taxonomy): domain Eukaryota; kingdom Viridiplantae; phylum Streptophyta; class Pinopsida; order Pinales; family Pinaceae; genus Pinus; species Pinus taeda. The sequence continues at coordinate 68,755 of APFE030729636.1, forward strand.
TGAAGAAGAAGTGGCAAAGCTCTATCGGGAAGGAGAGGAAATTAAGTGCAAGACTATGGTTGGTCTCCTTTGTCCAATCCTATCTATTTTCATAAAGGAAAGCGAAAGTAGACTTTACTTGTTTGTTTCTAAGATAGCTACCAGTCTTAGTGGGAATAGTAGCATCCGAGTGGACACTATTCCTGGTAACAAAATGGTGACTCCGCTAGGGAGCGACTAGATTGTTTGTTAGCCTATCTTTGTTTCTTTTATAAACTTATAGATGGAGCCTGAAGCCAACCCAGCTAGCCTTCGAACTGCATTTGTCCTACAAATGCAAAGTAGATCAATGCTGCTTCAGTCTATCTCCAAGTTTTGTTTATGAATTAAATAATCAATTTGCAAATAGTCTAATTGCCCTAAGTGGTGGCTCTAGTAACCTCCTTAGATCTACCCCTGTGATTTACAAATACTGAACATCACTTACTCGGCCTAAATCCCTAAACTGAATTGCAAATTGTGAGTAAAAACTTGTTTAAAGTCTCGCACTGGTACCATCACGCCCTGCCTTCAAGGCAGTCTGTATGCATTGCACTTCCCAAGTGTAGTAGGTGCGCTGCATACTGAATTCATAGTGTGAAAGGTGTGATGGTCAGGGAAGGTTAACTTTACCTTCAGACTTTGGTTTTTTCCTCACTGTTTTCAGTCCTATTAAGGAGTTTTGCTGTCTATGGTCAGTGTATCTCTGTGGAAAACCCCTTCTCTTACATTATTCCACCTCCATAGTGCAAAGAACTGTAAGTGTTTTTATGTATTGTGCGCCATTTTCAGTTCTCTTTGGCGAAAAAGTAGCATAGTCGAACTGTGGTTTCTTGATCTGAAAGTGTCGTAGCTGTCGTTTTTAGTTTTAGAAGAAAATCCCATTGTTCTTGATAGTCGATTATACAGTTACTATTGAATATGATTTGAATTAGTAGTTTTAAAGTGTCGAAAAGAAATTTTCATTTCGAAATCGCAAAGTGTCTCTCTTACCTCCACTTCATTTTGAAAAGGAACTTGTTGAGTATTGTCGCTTTGAAAGTAATTCAGATTTGCACATAGCTTTCTTATCATCATTCATACATTAAGAAGGCTAAAAACAAATACATGCATGTGCATTTGCATTTTGACTGCTTGCTTTGATTTAGGATAGTGCATTTAGCGTGTGCTCTGTGCTCTTTGCAGAAACACTCTTAACTTTCTTTCCTCAGTAGCTAGGATTTTCATTGTCAAAAGAAGATTAAATGTTTGTTCATCATCTTAGACTACATTTTAGGAGTTGTATACACATCACGTGGTGAACCTGAAAGGAAAGTTTTTAAGCAAGAACAACTTAAAATAAATTTAATGAATCTAACAATGCTTTGGAACCTAACGTACAACATCTAGAGGTCTAGGCTAGAGATGTATTCCAGTGTCATAAAACCTGGTAACTATTGCTTTCATTGTTGGTTGGGTGATTCCTCCACTCTAAGATGACAAGTGCCAGTACGGACTTGTGCTCCCACGTACTGTCGAGTATATTTTTGGAGACCATAATAGGCTGCATCCTTTATCCTTAGGAAGCCGTGTCTGCCGCCCTATCGATCGCAATGCACTGAACATAGCATTCAGGAAGATTGACTGCAGTATTGTAAAAAGTATTCTACAGTTTTGCGATTGGTTTGGTAATCCTCTCTGCCTAGATCTCCAGAGAAGTCCATTTTGCTCCTTTTCAGACTTATTAAAGGAAAAAAGTCCTCTGAGCACTTGTCACTTCAGGCTCAATAAAAATTGAAGGCGACTAGAGTCATCTTTTGTTTTTTCTCGATTCTTTAAAATTGAAAAAACAAGTTGTGTCAAAGAATCTAAAATTTATTTTAATCGGAATAACGTCACAAATTCCCTCGTTGGTCTTTAAGTTGAGGAAAATGGAGTCTACCAACCAAGGATCTCCCCTTGGAGGAAATCCTAGTCCTTTCTCCTCTTGGGGAGATGTTGGTGCACCCCATATGGCCACATTGTCACTTCCAAGGTTGACAATTGGTTTGCTTGTCTGGCTCTTCTCTACCTCTGTCGTTCAGAATCCTGTAATTCCTGAACAGTCAAGTCAGAAACTAGATGACACTAGGGTTGCCTCCCAGCCTTCTACTTCGTCTGATTCTCCCTCTCCTCCTTCCTCTTCGCTTGGTAAAGCCGATAAAGCTAAAAATCAAGTAACTGAGAAGAAGAAGAAGCAGAAAGAGAAAAAGGAAAAGAAGAAAAAGGAACCAAAATTGAAACAGGACAACCAAGCGTCATCTAGTGAAAACCCTCACACTGCACCGTCTAAACCTAAATCTCCTTGTGTCATTTGCAATGGAGACCACTATCACTGACATTGTCCCTGCATCCCTCGGATCTTAAGGGACTGGTCTCCTCGTTTGCACAATCCGGTGTCATCAACCTCTGATGATCATGTTGAATGCACACCATCAACCAGTGAAAGTGAAGCACCTAGACAGAAAAGGAATTCCAGATTTCCTTGTAAATTGTGTGAAGGCAATCATTCCGTCCACCATTGTCCCTTCCTTGATGAAGCCAAAAGAGTTTTGGATGACCGTCCTGCTTCACCGCTACGGCTTCCTCCTGGATATAAAAAACTCTTGCCAAGTCCTCCACTGGCTGAAAATCCGGCTGGCCTGTCATTGTGGTTGGCCGAAGCATCTATCATTGAAAATGAACCCTTTGAATCCATACCAAATGAAAGTCAAAAGGTAGAGACGACAGTTGACCCGGTCTTGCCTTCATAGTGTTCATCTTCGAATGATACCGTCACTGAAGAGAAAGAGAATGACACTGTTCAAATTCTTTTCATAAACACAGACTCCGATGAACTTGGGGGCAGTCCACCTGTTCCTTTATCACAGGAAGGAATTTCATCAGATTCATATCTGACCGTCTATTCGGTCCCACCTCCAAGCAACCTAGTCGTTTCCTTCGACTGGAATCTACTAGGCAGACCCCGTTTACCAGCTAGTGTACCATTCAGAATAATTGTGCAAGATTATAGAATGGTCATGGATGGTACCATCATCGATGAAGGGGCTTCTGTGAGTATCCTTTCCTCAACTGCTTGGAAAGTGGTTGGTTCACCATTGCTTTTTCCTGAAATGAGAAATCTGACAGGCTTCAACAAAGGAACCAATCGACCTTTAGGGATCCTTCCAAATGTGCCCATTACTTTGAGAAGGAAAACCGTTCACAGAACGTGATGGTAGTTCAAGGACCCTTGGATTATAATCTACTCCTTGGACGTGACTATATTTATTGCATGGGAGCCATCGTCTCCTCACTCTTTAGAGTAATGTGTTTTTCGCATGAAGGCAGAATGGTCAAGCTCGTAGACCAAATGTCATTCCCCGGTTCACACATCGGAAATAGTCAAATGCCATCCCTAAATGGTCTTTTCACACAAGGAATATCTCATTGATGTCCAGTTTATCCACCTGATGAGCACGAGTGATTTAGGAGGATGTGATTGAAACCCAGGGGTCATGCACCCTAGTTTGTTTCGGCAGGAAAACCTTGGGTATAGAGTAGGTTTCTGCGGGGGATATATGATTAGTATGACACACCCATCCTCACCGGAAAATGGGATTAGGCTGGAATAAGATACCTTCATTAAAGTTATGTGAGTGGCATGCTTCTGCACTGCTCATATTTTTCTATTTCGATAAACATCGCCAAGGAAGCATTTGGTCCGCTTCGCGGGGAACTTTCATGGTAACCTAGGAATTTTTCGCTATACCTGGGGGCATGCAAACCTTTCCACATGCAAGCAAAGAGTGACTATTTATTTTAAATTTGTAGGACCCCTAACCCTTTAAACACGTAAGGCTAGTCGTTTCCTAGCTTGCATAAAGAAAGGATTCGGGGCAAAGCTTCAAAAGGTGCAAGCCCCTTCAAAATGGTACCTTGAATGAGACATCCTTATCATACGACTGGCCAATAGTGTTACCGCTGGGTTCAAGCTCGTTAAAAAATAAACCCCCCCACGAGCAGTTTTAGCACATAGTTCAAGCTCGTTAAAAAATAAACATAAGTCATGAGCAAATGTTTCCCCCAACGTTTAAGCTCATTAAAAAATGAACCGGTAAATAACCATTGTGAATGCCTTATCGCCATCTTTTGAGCCTTGGTTGTGTTCTCATCATCACCTCCACTCTATTTTTAGTCAATCATTCACCCCCATATGATTGTTTACCCCTTCGAGGAACATCTGCGAAGAGTGATTCTATTAGCCATCCTTGTGACACTGTCATGATTGGAAAATTCCAAATCTTACCTGGAATCAGCTGCTACCCGAAATCATCACTCGTTCCTTGAAACGAGTCTTCTTTAAGCTCTTTTCACCTGACTCGTAAAATATGAAAATATTGCCGAGCGATTGGCCTCTCCGACTCGTTAAAAAGCATCGGAAGTGCTATCCCTCCTCTAGATTTTAATCTTTTTGGACCTAAGGGATTATTACACAAAAAGATCGAGCACTTGTCTTGTTCGGTTCATTAAAACTATCGAAAATTCATCCCTTTTGTATTATTTTACGCTTTTTCGGACTTAAGGGATTACATGACAAAAAATAATTGTTGGAGTCTCCTTTCTATTCCTTTCAGACTCTCTAAAATTGAAAGGGACCCAGTTATCTTTGTCGTTGAACTCGTTAAAACCAAATAGCGACAAACTCGTCCGAATGGACGAGAATGAGTTTCACAGTCGCTAGGCTCACTAAAACATAGTGACAGGTTCGCCCGAAGGGTGGATTATAGAACAAGCATATGTTATCCTCCTCAAGCTTGACAAAAATAAAGAGGTACTGGTCAACAATGACTGGGGAAAATTGGGAAGAAAACAAGAAGAAACTTTATTGGTAGCAAGTCGCTCTTGAACATGACACTTTCCTTCCACATCCATGCCCGGTTGGGTTGTTCCATTCACTGGTCTTCACCATTGGTCCATCATGCCATCCATCTTTGGGGTTAACGCTACCAATCCATCGTCAGTGTCGCCGATATGTTCAAGAGAAGTCATTTAGGCAATTCACCTGTATCTCACCCACTGCAATACATTCATGCTCCATTCCTTCATGATTGCCACCTTGAACCCTGTATCGTCAGATTGTTTTCACCTCCAAAATCATTTGCTTCATTCTGTGTTGTTGATGTGGGATTCATTAAGGCCCTCCTATGACGGGTCACTTCTTGTCGACATCAGCTCATTATCCAAGAAGTTGACTTAAGAAAAACCCTTGCAGTACTTTGAAGCTTGTATGCCTCAATGGCAAGTTTCTCACTTTCGGTGACAGGTTTGCATCAATGGCCTTCGATCGAGATATTTTACGTGGTGTTTGAAGCCAAGTCCTTTTTCAAACCACGTGAATTGTACTGTAGTACCTTAAGGGTCATTGTCATTATTGGTGATTCCTCTCGCGCCTGTTAACAGCTTACATCATTGGCTGGTAATCATGCGATGTATTTCCATGTTCGACTCCAGAACATTTTTCACATGGATTGACTTGTACTCCAAGTGAAGATTGAACGAGTTTTGAAGACCCCAGATCTAGTTTCATCCATTAGGGCTGTGATATATTCAAGAATATAAAGACATAAAGTGTACATCATTGCCAAATAGATGATCATCCAAATCAAAGGATGATGAGTCCAAATCATCAGTCTGCCACACAAACGATTGTCTGTCCTATGTACATGAAAATGAATTTATAAAGCTGAGCATGGGAATGCCCGCCTCAGCTATATCATGAAAAAGTGTTTTCAAAATAATGTATTGTATTGTATCTTATTACAGGTCACCTCCGAGCTCGAAAAAACTTCGGATCCTCATAGTAAAGCATTTCACCCGACATCAAAAAGGTTAACGACCTCATGCTTTGGGGGGCAACTGTTATAGAGATTTTTGGGCACTTCAACCCCAATCATAAATGTCCATAAAATGAGGCCACCTAAGTCCCTAAAAGTGTTGCTTCATTGCCTAAAGGAATAAGGTCAGCTGATTACATCATCTCCCAAAAGTTCTCCACTAAAAAATGCTCATAAATGGTCGAAACTGGACCATATTGAAAACCCAGTGTAGAGGGTGCGATGCATATCACCTTCCCAGTGTACAAGGTGTGATGCATACTGAATGGCTCCTTTGTAGGGTGCGATGGTCAGGAATGGACAAATGGCAGGGACAAAATGCAAGGTGGAAGATCATGGAATCTTCCAAAAGCTTTCCCCTTTGACACTTGTCTTCTCTGTTTTTTCGACTAGGATGAGTAGGAGTCACCATTCTCCAAGTTGGAAGTAGAACTATCAGAGAGAGGACACTAATCAAGACCCAGAAGGATGAGTCGCTTCCGTATCCTTTATATGGATCCCTCATCATAGAGATCCAGAGGCTGGAATCTTGTATCTTGTAGAGAAGTGTTGTTGGTTTTTTGGTGTATATTCATGATAGTGTTGGGTGATCTAAGCTTTACTTGAGGTGAAGAAGGGCTTTCTAGCTGGATGATGTTGGGTCAGAACATATGGTTGTAATCCTCTTGCTACTTTTCATCTTAATAAAGCTATTCAAGTTTTCCTCCATATTCTTGTATGTTTACTTATATATGCATTTGTATGGTTAACACACATCTGGTCCTATGTTATTTATGAATATAGATCTTTGTTCTTCGATAGTAGTATTTTGCTGTGATTCCACAGGTGCTCTTTGAAGTTGGGCAGACGAAGAACAAGGAAATCAAGCGCAAGACTAAGGTTGGTCTCCTTGGTTCTAATCTTATCTATTTTCATAAAGGAAAACAAAAGTAGACTTTACTTGTTTATTTCTAAGATAGTTACCAGTCTCAGTGGGAATAGCAGTATCCGAGTGGACACTATTCCTAGTAACACGCATTGTTGAAAATATATTTTTGCATAGATTGGCTTGATGGGTAAAGGTAAGAGCTTTTTCTTCCCCTAAAAAAATTGGCATTTGTGAGAGGAGGTGACATATTTTTTGACATGAGAAAACAACGTAGTCCAGTAGAAACCAGCTCTAAGGATTTTATCTGCAGTGGTCTTCTAGTAAAGGTGTCCACCACAGTCACCTGCATGAAATTCTTGCAAGATCTTGTTAGCCTCATATTTTAATAAGAAATTGAGAAGAATACCTTCATGATCTCTCCAAAACAGAGCATTGTCTGATATACAAAATTTCAAAGATTTCATCTTCAAAAACCTACTTTTGGTCTTAGATATTTCAAAAGGAGCTTGTAAATTTAGTAAAACATAAATAATATCAGCATGCCAAGGTGATTCAATAAAGGCTTGGCTGATTAGTGGAGTCGCCATCTCCTCTTCATTATCTATTGCTGCAATAAATTTATATCCAAGGCTTGACAGTTTGATTCAGCCATGAGTTTGGCTAAACCTTATCCCTTGATTAACTTAGTAGGTTTGATTTCTATATCATACTCGAAAATAGTAGCAATCCACTTCCCCCTCTTTCCATCAGGACCATCCTGAGTTAGGATTTATTTAACTACTGAATTAGGAACATAGGCTACTATATGAGAATATAAGATGTATACCCTAAGGTCCTTAATGGCTTTGACTAAAGCCAAGGCTTTTTTTCCATTATATTATATTTCAAGGGGGCATCTCTTAGGGCTTTGATGAAGAAAGAAATGGGTTGTTCATAGCCTTGGTCATTTTTCTCCAATAGAACTACAACAATTGTGTGCTTAGAAGCAAAGGAAAGCAAGATGACATCTCTGTCAAATTTAGGACTGATTAACGCAAGCGTTTTAGTCAAGGCCAGTTTAATGTCTTCAAAGGATTTTTTAGCCTCAACAGTCCATTTTATGGTGGAGTCATTTTTAGCATGTTGTTTAGTGATCTAATTAACTTTGCCAGATTAGATATAAATCTTCTAAGAAAATTATTTTTTCCTAAGAAAGCTTGTAACTCTTTAATGTTCCTAGAGTGTTTTATTTGTAGGATGGCTTCTATTCTAGCAGGGTCTATTCTCATACCATCTTTTGAAATTATGTGACCTAACAACTTTCCTTCTTCTAACCCAAAAAAGGATTTTTTGGGGTTTAAGGAGATTCCAAATTTCTTGCATTTAATAAAAACTTGCCTTAGATGATCCAAATGTTGATTGTCAAATATTGAAAATACTGTAATATCATCTAGATATATCACAAGGAAATCATGAATTTCTTTTGCAAAGGCTATATCCATAGCCCTCTGGAAATTGGCTCCTGCATTCATTAGCCCAAAAGGTATTTTCACATATGTAAATGTGCCACAAGGAGTAGTAAAGGCAGTTTTGGGTTGGTCATCTAGATGAACCAAGATTTGATTGTAACCAGAAAACCCATCCAACAATGAGATTCTAGTTGATCCAACTACCCTCTGTAAAATGTCGTACATTTTGGGGAGAGGGTAATTCTCTTTTAGTGACACTTATTTGAGGTTTCTGAGTTCCATACAGAGTCTGATCTCACCAATTTTCTTTCTATTTGGTACCAAGTTTGAGACTCAATCAGAAAATATGATTGGTGCAATTATTTTGGCATCATACATCCTCTGAATTTCTTTTTAAATTACAGGTAATAAGACAGGATTAATCCTTCTCAGTTTTTGTTTGAAAGGCTTTGATTTTCTTTAATAGGAATTGTGTGCTGGATGATGTTGGTGTCATAGGATTTGAGGGCCTCATAACTCCAAGCAAAGACTTCCTAAAATTCTTTCAACAACTCAATGTATTTCACTTTTTCAGTTGGGGGTAATGATTTTGAAAGTTTGATCAGTTTAGGATTTTCATTGGTACCTATATTACGTTCCTCTACATCAAACCTTGAAGGTTCCATTTTAGGTTTCCTAGGAACATCATTTGAATCAAATAAATCTTCCAGAGGGGTTAATCCCTTTGGTAAGAAGTTATCTTTGAGAATAATTACTTCGATTTCTTCACTAATTATTTCATCAATCTCAATTTTCTCTAAGTTATTTATATCTAATTTGGTAAATTTAGTTGGGTTGAGTCTATATATTTCATCACCTTCTATCTCATTTATTTGTACCTCATCCTTAGTGTCAGGATCTATTGATGTATTAGTATCTATATTGTTATTGGTAAATTCTTCTTCTGAAATTAAAAAGTTATATATCTGTTTATCATTAGAAAATATTTGCCAATTCTTCACTTTGTCTTAAATTGCAGGTCTATGCCTAACTTCAGGTGTACTGATGGTTGGGCTGGAAGGGTAATTTGCAGGTGCTATCAAACATTGCTAAACTATGGGCTTGCATGTTATGTTTTCTAGGAATTGCTACAAGCCTTGTTTCTAGGAAAGTGTTAAGTATTTCCATGATAGTTCCCCCATAACAACTTAATCTAGGGTCCTTTTCCATATATACACCATCAATTTGTTTTACAATTATTTCAGAGTCTCCCATGACAGAAACTCTTTTAGCTCCTAGATTCCTAACTAAATTAAGACCTAAAATTAATGCTTCATACTCGGACATATTATTGGTACATTTAAAATTCAATCTATATGCATGGCCTTCTAAGTAATTATTTCCAAATTATATATCCACACTCCTGCTCCTACTCCTAACCTATTGATTGATCCATCAAAATCTAAATGCCATAACATCTCATGATCTATATTTACACTATTTTCTGCAACAAATTTTTCATCATTTATAGCAATTTGACCATCTTGTTCATTGACCAATTCTATAGTCCGGTCAGTTTCATTTTGTGTAGAAACTACAATTTCTTTTGGTTCTGTATTGGTATTGTCTAATTTTTTTTTTCTTGTGTTTGATCAGCAGTATACAGGATAAAAGAATCGATATCTGAGTGTATGGAGTAGATGGGAAAGTTTTGAGGTTGATCCTGACTACTTCCCATATATTTCATTAAGGTTTCTTGATATAGTTTCTTAGGTTGTCCAAAAAAAGAGATTGTTGCATATGACATATCTAGTTGCAAGGATCCCTGAAGTTTGGCTCCCCATGATCTGGATAACAACATGCCATACTTTGGTGGGATGTCAGCAACTACAATATCCATAAGGATGCTTTTGGCAGGATATTGGACTAAAGTGACACATAGGTCTTTAATCAATCCTAGACACTTTACCTGACTGGAGTCAAATGAGAATAAGTCTTTATAAGGCCTTGTAATGTCTAGGTTTAATTTCTCCATCGCTGATTTGGGCATTAAGTAGTGAGAGGCCCCAGAATCCAACAATGTATTATGTAGAATTTTTTCACGGATACTAAGGTTAATGTAAAAAGGTGGAACTCTTCCTAATGGTTTTCCATTAACATTTGGACCAAATATGAGTTCTAGTTGGTCATCAAACAAGTTGATTGAATCCTCATTTTCAACAATGTTTAAGGTCTGGGTTATCTTTGATTTATAAGTTTCATTCTTTATTAGTTCTATTAAAGGAATTGAAATCCTTAGCTTTGCTATCTATGCTCCCAAACTAAATGGCAAAGAGGCTTTTTCTATTTGAAAGTTTTGATTTTTTGCAACAGGGATTTGAGTAGGCTTGTCTTCTTTTCCTTTATTGGGGACCTCCTTATGTGGATTTTCAAATATGATGTTTTGAGCTTTGTCCACTAGTTCCTTAGGTGGAATTAAAATGGATGGTGGATTAGTAGAAGGTTGATCAGAGGTTATGTCTACAATTGTGGGGCTAGAAGGCTTTGGGTTTTCCCTAGGGAGAATTTGGAGGATTTTTGAAACAAGGGTTTCTTTTATTTTCTTAGGTTGATTTTGTATTGTTTTCTTAGTTTGGTCAGGGACATAAAAATTCTTTTTTCTTCTTAGGTTATACTGTTTATGAACTTCAAAGATGGTAGAATAATATCCCTGTTTATAATCAAATGATTCCCCAGACTCTATTTGTAATTGCTGTAGCATATACAGTTCCTGCTCATATTGGGTTAGAAAAACAGTGTTCTCATCATTTATTCCCATTAGGTTAATCTGTGTATCTTTTTCTGGATATTCTGGATGGGATGTCTCTGCATAATTTTCTTGAAAAGGAGGCCTAATGTTCTAATCTGGTGCATTTTTCCCAATGTTTTGGTTTTTTCTAAAATTTGGGTTTCTAACTGGAGGTGCTTGTTGGTTATCCCATTGGGGTTTCCTTTCTATGTTTTCTATTCTATCCATTATTCTTTCCATACTTTTGGCTAAACTATCCATTTTAATGTCAGATGGTGAAGTTTCATCCTTTGCAGTTCCTCTCCTTTCATTTCTAATTCTATCCCTTTTAGCTAACAAATTAGCTTCTACACTATCTGCTACACTTTGCATTTCTTCTAATGTTGGGGGATTTCTTTCCTTAAGTTGGTATGCCATATCTGTGTCAAAACCATTAGGGAAATTTATTAATGCTAATTTAGGTGGGGGTCTAAGGTTAAATGGGATTGCATTATATATATTATTGAATCTAGTGTAGTAATCTTGAACAGTTTAATTAGGCCCTCTTCTAATATTTTCATATTCAGAAAGGATTTGTAAGGGATTTTGTTTCTTTTCCCATCTATCAATAAACAACCTTTAGAAATTTGCTATGTCTGCAATATGGTTCACAGGAAAGGCTTTAAACCACTTCTTGACATCACCAGTTAAAGTTTGGGAAAAGAGTCTCATTTGGACATCTGCCTCATCTATTTCGTGTAGTTCAAAAAATTTAGACATCTTGTTTACATGCTGATGGGCAATGTAATGACTAGTAGCATCAAATAGGAAAATATTACTTTGATAATCTGCAGGCATAGCATGAAGTTGGGCAGGTAAAACAAGAGGAGCATATCTGTTTGCCATTACTATGAGTTGGGAGAGGCTGAGATGTGGGGTTGAGGTACTTGGAGATGATGTAGCAGTGGATGAAGAACCAGGACTAGTAGATGATGAATGAGTAATAATAGGTTGGTGAGGGAGTTGTTGGCTTAGTGGGACTTGACCCAGGTTTGGAAGTGATTTAGCCAAGCAAATCCCGGTACTACTGGCCCTTTTAGCAATAGTCCACGGAGCACGGACTGAGGTCTCACCTGAAGTAGTATGGGAGGGTGATGGAACCAGGTTTATGCACCCTAGGGATGTCTGGATGAAGTTTCTAGAGCTTCATGGTCTGAACCTGTGCGCTTGCGCTACTCTGTGCAACTGTCTATCCTTCGCGACTTGTGCCACTACCTTCACGCACCTCTGTAAGGGCACGAAGAAAGTACTACCTTGATCTCTATTCTTACTGCGTTATTATATTAGTGCTTAACTTAATTGGTGAGGGCCCAATATTCTTATTACTTCATTCAACATGTGCGTAATCATAAATAATATAAATGCATAAATATAAACAGAAACATAGATGCACAATATTCTGAATTGAACTTATCTTTATTGGTATTCCTTTTCAAGTACAATCCCACTTACAGACTCGACTCTTCCTTGTGCACTCAGCTGTAGGGGTCCGCACACTCAGCTACAGACTCTACTTGGCCTCTGTGCACTCAGCTGTAGAGCCTCTTCCTACCACTACGACCCAGTACACTTCGACTGTCACTCTATGCTCTAACCATGCCTTCGCATCTATTTATTACTTGCTTTCCCAAAAACTCAAAAAACTATATTTACACTTAGAGCCTCACTCTATTTATACAATCCCTTGGTCCGTAGACCATGGGTAGGCTGACACAACTTTACATTATTTTACAATTCTTAGGGCAGACAACCCTATGACTCATCCTAGACTTTCACACTCTGTGCCTGTACTTCATGGAGTATTACAATACAATGGACCAAAACTCGGGCTTTAAGCCTCAAAACCTGCTACGGGGCATCCCATGCCCAACAAGCCCCCGAGACAATCATTATGACTCATCCCGAGTCACTCTATTGGTGCATCAATCTTTGCGCGGAGTCCATCCAGCAAATCTCGCGCAGCTTGGGTGTCTGTGGCACATTGTTCCGCTGTCTGCTGTACTTGCTACACGCATATCTCTAAACCTTCATGAGGAGGGTCACATTCTTGTCTAACCATATACAGTTCCTACATTTGTGCCAACTTTCCTTCAATGGTAGCTATAATTGTGAACGCTTCATCGATCCATGGTTGGATGCGCACTTTAAGCAGGGCTTCTTTTTGTCACGCATCGTCTAATTGGTCCTTGAGTGCCCTTGCCTGCTATAGTTTGATGAGTCGTTGAGTAAGGAAAACTATCTGCACAGTCCTCCGGACACTGTCATACTCCTGATGCAACTCACCTACCTCTGTCTCTAGGCACTGTAGGTTTGGATCTTCCTGCAGGTATGTAAGCATTGTTAGTGCTTGATCCAGCATCCCGGTGCAGTCTTGTACTGCTTGGCCAATTTGCTCTAACCCTGTTTGAATAATGCAGGCACACTTCTCTTTGACCTCTGGGGCCATGAAAGGTTGTGCCTTCAACCATATCTTGGTGATCTACAGGTTCAGCTCCAACTGAACCTTCGTCGTTTCCTCCGTAGTCTCGTGGACTCTAGCCGCCAATTTGTGGATCTGCTCTGCTACTGGTGGCTCTGCCGACACGACCAACTCTAGGATGCTCCTACACACATCCTCTACCACCTGCTCTAGTCCATGAGCCTGCACAACCAACTCATCACACTGGAGTCTAAGCTGATCCATATTGATTTTTTGTTCGTTCAAGACCTAGATCACGTGGCCTTCCCTAGCGCGGAGCTCTCCGATGACCCCATCCTGTAACTAGTACAGGGTTTCACGTGGTAGGGCTGGCAAGTTTAAGCTAATGCCTTTCATGCTACTCATCGCAGCCTAGTCAACCTCGCTTTTTGCTACTAGGGCGCCTTCAGGCAACACAAAAGGGTTATCCCTATAGGTATGCAGTGCCTGTTCAACCTCTGTGGTTCCTACTATGACGTATGGAGCCATTGTACCTATTTGGAGGGGCTGTACCTGTAAGCCTTGTATTTGCATGCTGAGCGCCCCCAACACAGTGTTCTGCTCCATCCTCATTTCATGCAGTGCATCCTTTGTGACCCCATGAATTGTTTCACCGATGTCAAACATATCACCTTCTCTGAGCGTGATCGGGTCGACGAACGTCTTTGTTGCCTTCACCTTCTTCGTGGTAGCTATTTTAATAGGGACACGCAGCCACTTGAGTTGGGTCAATGCTGAATAAGGGTCCACGTGCTCTTCTGTCTTGTCCACTTCCCCTGTCTGCTACCCCATGGACATCTCTTGGCCCTCCTCGGGCTCTTTTGTTGGTACTGTTGTGGTTGCTACCATCTGTGCCACTGCTGCTGCATCGACCATCTTCTGTTGTGCGGCTACTTCTTGTTCCTGGTGCCTCTTTTTAGCTAGCTATGCGATGCATAGCTTGGTGTCCTTCTTCCTTCGTTGGGTTGCGGCCTTCTCCATTGCTGCCAAGTCCAGGGCATGCCACTTTGGAGGCCATGACTCCATTACTGTGAAGATCGCATCATCTGTTGCGATGAACAGAAGCTTCACCCATTTCTGCCATTGATCCTAGCACACCCGGATATACAGGTTATACATATCTGCCTTGAACTCTGTCGAGCTCTGCAAGCTGTTATAAGCCGTGGGAGACAGGCGCAGCCTTCGGTTAATCCACATTCAGATGCTTGCCTCCATGAACACCCAGAACACCTTCATGTCTCGAATCCTCTTCATGTCATTTTTATCCCAGAGCGAGGTGTACCTCACGGATTTAGGTAGATCATCCTCAATATTGGGAAACTGGCTGTCCTCTGCCAGTTCCCTTGCAACCAACAAGATGGATAAGAGCAACCACGCGTAGTGGAAGGTCTTACCTTGCTCCTGGGCCTCCTTGCAGTTCATCAGGAACTCCTCCCTGAGGAACTGCACCCAGTTGAATTGTACCCCCTCCGTGCATTGCTCTTATAGCTAAATCATAGACGATGGTACTTCGTCAGCATGACATTTCCTCATTACTTGCCAGCCAGTAGCTGGGTGGCTATGTGCACCCCCTTGTCCTTAATGCTTGCTATTGCATACCCCCATTTGTCTAGTTTATACTTGGCCTTCATGGCTTTTGCGAGGGCCAAGTCACTGCTTTTTCCTGCTATGGCCGCGGGGTCATGTCCTTTAAAGGGTAGTCGAGGAATTCTGTGAATTAGGTCAGCCATGATGGGAATCGGGTCCTCTAGCCAGAGATACCCATCATGCACCAGGCACAGCAGCTGCTTAATGACAAAAATGGTGATGGGCACGCGGTGGTAGTGGGGTATCCATCACAGATGGAGTAACTTTTGTGGTGTGTGTCGCCTTTCCTACTGTTGCGTCCTGTTTTGGTTTTCGATCCTTAGTTTGGGGTGTGCTTGTGTGGACTGCACAACACACATCTATACCCATTGACATAGGTGGGCGTGTAAGCTGCTCCATCCTAGCTGCCCGACTTTCGTTCAAAGATGGGGGCTTCCAAACTGTAGATGCATCATCCTTCTACATCCACGTCAGTCCTCAAAGTTTTCTTGATGTGTACCCCACCATCGTGCGGGTGTTGCGCATAGTGCCCATTTTAGCGCACCGAGCCGCTGCTATATTGGTACTGCGCTTTCAAATTTGCTTAAGAATTCATCCACAACTATTAGTCCATCATATGTCAGTAGCTCTCGTGCCTTTGTTGTCACGCAACGTAGTGATCTAATCATCATGCTGCAATTCAGCATCATTACTTCATGCAATCGATTCTGCCAACACTCTTCTTCTTTGTCTGAATCTGAAGTGTAGGAGCTTTCACGTTCCCACGAGATCCTCCCATCTGCTGTCAGATTCACGCAATCCTAGTCTCGCGTAGTTATCTTGTAAATGAAATCAAGATCATTGTCGCTTTCATCGTCACGCACTGGTTTAGTGTAACGTGCTCCTTTAGCTGGGTCCAATGGGACTACTATGCGTAATGACTTTTTCTCGAAGATCATTTTGCACTTTTTTCAGATTGATGACTCTGCTCATATCGGTGGCCCAATCTATTCCTAACAACACAGGATTGGGGATTACTATCATCGAAAATCTCTATTACTTCGAAATCCATCTGCGTGCTCATGCCTTCAATATTGACTGTTACCCCTTGCAACCTTCCCATGGGCAAAATATTATGTTGGTTCGCTATTCGTAATTGAATAGGGGACCACTGTAATGTGGGCTTGCCCATACCTTCCCATGTTTGCTTTGGTAATACATTCACGTCCGAACCCAGATCTAGGATTACTTAATCCATTTCATATTCCCCAATCTGTACTGTCAACCTCATCTCCCTTCTAGTGCACAATTCATGCTTCCCCAATTTCTAGACTATGTACAGTTCTCTTGACCCCGCGCACTTGGTGATCAGTTCATGTAGTCCCTTAACTGCCTTGTTGTCACGCAACAGTTTCATACATGTATCCAGAAAGGTAGTAAGTATTGAAGGATCCATTCCTGGCTCTGGTTGCTCCTTACTCCCTGAAGTGGAGGCCTTCGCGAAGCTCTTCTTAGCTTCCATGAATGTCTCCTTTGCACATTCTAAGCCAAACTCAAGTTCTTTTGCAGGAATCTTGCGAATCCACGTACTTTACTTTGGCTACTTCCCCTTATCCTCTCTCATGGTCGCACCACTTCTGAGCATCATGTTTACATTTGGGTCCTCTTCACACGATTCACAGCTCATTGTTTGTATATTCTGAGTCAGGGGAGGCTGGAATACCCCTTTTTCACGCATCTTTGTGATCAATGTAGGACATTCTATTGTTTCACGATCAAACTAGGCACAATAAATACAAGATATCCTCATCGGGTTGGTATAGTCACATGCATAGTGCCCTAGTCCTCCACAATTTTAACAAATTAACTATCTGTGGATTCTTCCTAGTCCCATTCCTCCTCGTCCTCAACCTCGCCCCTGAAATCCAGCATGCGCCATCCCCACATCTAGGTCGAGGGCTTGTGGTTTAGTATGCATCCTATAGTCTGGGGTTCGATCCATCATTAGCTCGTAACTACGACAAGTGCGCTCGTTGTGGCCTACCGACTTGCATAAATTACAAAACAATTGTTGGGGTATCTATGTATATTTCTGTAGCAAATGACAATTATTTTTTGTGTGTTTCCCTCCTATCTAACAGACTATGCACCATAAAGCGGGTGCTGCACTTGGCCCTTCTTGCGCCTCCGGTCTCAACGAAATTGGCCCTCCTCCTCCCAAGTAGTTCGCGAATACTGGGTAGTGATCCTTGTCATGGCCTTGGCCTTTGCATTTTATGCACCATACTTCCTCGCATGCCTTTGGCTGTGGTGTCCTATCTTGCTTCAAGATTTACATTTCCAAACATAGATTTTGTAGTTACACGTGGATTCGCTGAACTCCCAACCCAAGGTCCTGTATCGGGGTCTCATGTAATCTCATTGCCATCTCCAATGCTCCCGCCTGGGTAGAAAGTTTCTGTTGTGATAGCACTGTCCTTAAGTGTGGTGTCAGAGATGCTACAAACCATGCGCGATGCTGTGCATCCATTAGCATCATATTAGCCTCGCGGATTGTACTCTTCAGCCTTTGGTCCAGATCCTAGGGGGTCTCGCCTGGAAGCATCGCGATCTCTTTAAACCCGATGATTGGCTGTGTTACACAGTAATTTGTCACCATCCCCATTACCCCTTCTCCCATACATTGGAGGACTTATTCTGGGACTTGTGAGAAGTGACATAACCTGAAAACACCTGCATTGTATCCCCTTGAGTATGTACTTCATATGCCCAGAAGACACCTTCTGCAAAATACCCATAAAAATAGCCCTTTTTCCATTGGTGCTGTTCCATAGTGTATCACTCACGCCAATGGGGGAAATCCTCCAAAGAGGGCGTGCTAGTTGGTGCTCTGTCTCAGAGTCGCACTAGCGCCAACCCAGTTGGGTAAAGTTTTTAACAAACCAACTTACGAAGGTTCTTCCTAACCTATTCATGAACTGATTCCAGTTTGAGTTAGTTCAGTTGGGCTTCGAATCTCCATAGAAGGGAATTAGTTCTCCACCTTTCATGGAAGCTTCCTAATGATAAGGACAATCCCATGAATCTTGTGGATGATCCTATCTCCTTCTCCTCTCTCTATATAAGCTTGTCCTTTTGCCTTTGACAATCTAGTTAGTAATTCTACTCTCCAAGTTCCAAATTCTAAGTCCCAAAGTCTGAGAATTGCTAAGCTCATGCTACAAGAAGCCTTCTTCATCCCCATAAGGCTAAATCTTAAGTGAGGAGATTCTTATCCAAGTAACCAAGGAGAGAGAGGCTTGTTCCCCATTCCCAACAAGCTTTGCAAGGCATGTGTTGCTGATCACCCAGCCAAAGGAGGATTTGACGTCAGAACTTGGTTGTATCATTCTTTGTTTATCAATAATAATAGACGACTATCATTATGGTTCCACTCTTATTGTCTTTGTAATGATGTTTGAGTTATATCCTTTCTGACTGATATATAGTTGCATTCCTTGGATTTTATGCTTGTATTTGTGTTGTTCTTTGCATGTGCAGGTGTCCATTCATGAGGATCGTGGGGATTGTGACCAGTTGGAGTGAAAGAACGGGAGCGACAACTCTTCTACAAATACTAGCATTGGATTCGAGGTAGGCTCTCATCATCGATCTTTACTTTGAAATTAGGAACCTGCGTGTTAGCGTTGTTTGATTGTTGCTAGACCCCATTTGGGCTAGTAGGGATCGCCTTTGTCCGTAGAGGGGATTTACCTCCACAACAGACTGTGTCTCTGATTTTGGCATGCTAAATTCTCTGTTCAACGCATTCTGGATCTCTGCTATCCATGTGTTTGGGTGGTCGTTAGAGTGCTTGATGTACCACGTTAATGTGAAATCTTGTAGTGCACTCACCAATGTAGCCTTCTTAATGTTGTCATCTATGAAACCTTGTGCTTCCCATACTGCTCTTACCACGAACTAGAATTGGTTCGGATCCTCATTCCCTACTCCTTTAAATACTGGTAATTTGATCGTGCTCGCCATACTAAACCATGGAGGTGGTGGAGGTGGAGTGGGTGGAGATGGAGGTGAAGGGGGTGATGTGGGTGGTAATTGTTGAATCCACTGCCTTATCAAATTGAACACGCTTCTTAGAGAAAATTCTACGAGCTTGTCCTCACTCTCCTGCGAGGGTGAAATTAACAGACTGTTTTCTAATTCTTCACTACTTCCTCTTCTGTAGATTCTTCCACTCCGCGCAGTCCCAAACATTAATTTATTCGCATAACCCGCTTTTCACATAACAACATCTTAATCCAGCTATTCAAATATTTAATATACTTACCTCGCGATCCTTTGATAAAACACCACTCTGCCTCGCTGTAACTAACAGTCGTGTCCACCATGAATTTAGTGATAAATCCTCCTATTATTTGGTCGAGCCAGTGGTCCACAGCTCACACTATCTTATCCTCTAAGGTTTCTAGTCTGCGCACTAGCTCCAGAGTCCACACTATTGGTTGGTCAAGCCTACACCTTCCATGGCTGTTGTCTAACCTCGCGATCCACTCATACAGCTCAAACAGAAAGGATGAAAAGAAATCTCATGGATTTTTGTATACACGTAGCGATCTAGCCACCTTTTCTCAGATACTTGTAGAGTTTTGCTTTCCTGTGTCACGAACTCATGAATCTTCTTATCCAACCATTCTTCAATTTCCTTCTTTGTTGGGTTCCAGTGGCACGACATCAGACATCCCTTATGCATATCCGTGTCTCGACAACAGAGCCATTTGTTGGCTTAGTGGGGCCTGACCCAAGTTCATAAGTGATTTAACCAAGAAAATCCTGGTACTACTGGTCCTTTCAGTAATAGTCCGGGGAGTGGGGACTGATGTCTCACCCGAAGTAGTATGGGAGGGTGCTAGAACTAGGTTTCTACACCCTAGGGATGTCTGGATGAAGTTTCTAGAGGTTCGCGGTCCGAACCTACGCTCTTGCATTACTTCGCTCAACTGTCTATCCTTCGCGACCTGTGCCACTACCTTCGCGCACCTCTGTAAGGGCACGAAGAAAGTACTACCCTAATCTCTATTCTTACTGCGTTATTATGTTAGTGCTTAACTTAACTTGTGAGGGCCCAATATTCTTATTACTTCATTCAACATGCGCATAATCATAAAAAATATAAATTCATAAAGATAAACATAAACATAGATGCACAATATTCTGAATCAAACTTATATTTATTGGTATTCCTTTTCAATTACAATCCCACTTACAGACCCGACTCTGCCCTGTGCACTCAGCTGCAGGGGTCTGCGCACTCAGCTGTGGACTCTACTAGGCCTCTGCGCACTCAACTAGAGAGCCTTTTCCTACCACTACGACCTAGTACACTTCGGCTGTCACTCTATGCTCTAACCATGTCTTCGCATCTATTTATTACTTGCTTTCCCAAAAACTCAAAAAACTGTCTTTACACTTAGATCCTCACTCTATTTATACAATCCCATGGTCCACGGACCATGGGTAGGCCGACAGAACTTTACATTATTTTACAATTCTTAGGGTGGACAACCCTATGGCTCAACCTAGAATTTTGCACTCCATGCCCATACCTCACGGAGTCTTACAATACAATGGACCAAAACTCGGGCTTTAAGCCCCAAAACCTACTGTGGGGGATCCCATGCCCAACAGGAGTGTAGGTATAAATGGTGGTGAAGAATGGACTTCAGAAGGTATTATTGTTGAAGTTGAAGGGAAC
This sequence comes from Pinus taeda, assembly GCA_000404065.3. NCBI lineage: Eukaryota > Viridiplantae > Streptophyta > Pinopsida > Pinales > Pinaceae > Pinus > Pinus taeda. The sequence goes on from APFE030729636.1 coordinate 89,565, forward strand.
AATGGTGAACTTAAAGTAGTGGAAAATTGTTCAGAAAGCTCAGGGGCCGTGGCAGTATTAATGGATGATGGTGGAGATTTCAGAATGTATTCATCAATTGATTTGCTAGCTTGTTGAACTTCAAGATCTACAAACAAATTAGGATCTATAGCTGTTCCGTCGATTGCATTTTCATATTTTGTTCTAAATAGCGAAAGATCAAATGGAACATCAAAGGGAATTTCTTCTAAAAATAACTACTCATCAAGACATGAATTAGCTTTAACTATTGGTAATTGGCTAACCTAACTTTCTTATTTTTTAGATTTTCTTGAAATTAGGTTGGGATTATCAACTACTGGGGAAGGTTTTGGATGTGGATTAGCCCTAGTAAAACGAGTCTTCCTAGAAGCCAAAATTTCAAAAATTTTAATTGTTTTTGTGAGATTTTTTCAAAATAACTTCTAACAAATGACTTTAAGAGGCTCAAAATGTAGATATATAATTTTCTTAAAGCTTTATTAGGATTGAGGATTTGTTGGTCCTGAGTATGGTCGCCACTATGTTATCACTCAGAAATTTCTCTAGAAGTTATCAGAAGAAAGAAAATGACCGAGGTAACCACAAAGTAACATTGAAGCATAGGCTCTAGCCAACCTAGGCTCAGAGAGGGCTCTCTCTATATGATTTAGTTGTTTGCATGGATTTCAGGCTAGTTATGAGTGTTCTGGGGGTTTTTTTATTTATATTCAAGATTGGGTGGTGGGATCCTTGAAACAGATGGATAGAATGATGTCTTTAGACCATTGGGCTATGGAGTCAACAGAAAGGAAGCAGAATTGGATCAACTCACTAAAGGGAATGTTCAAAGGGCAAGCTAGAAGAGTAAAGTGCAGGTCTTTGGAACAAGAGGGTGAAATGGTTTCTATCAGGGTGAGAGAGCAATTAAGGGTTCTCAGACCAAAATATAAACGAGGAATAGAGGGTAATTGAAAGAAAATGGCAATTACGAATCCTTTTATCTAGATTATCAAGAAACAACCTAAACTAAAGAGCAATTAAGAATTCCTTAACCTAGATATCAGTTGAAAACATTTATATGCATAACTGTTAAAATAGAGTGTAATCAAATAAATTCTGAGATATTGTTCCAGTTATAGCATTCAGATTCAGAAATACATCAAATATTGTGGAAAATTTTTAAGAAAGATAACAATAACATAATAAATACTTGTCTGCACTTCACTCAACACATGAATCCTATGAAATATCTTGTCTTTATTCATCAATCCAGCTTGCTAGCTCAGTCAATGATACAATAGCTTTACAGTCCTTTTGATCAAAATTCTATAGAAATGTCTAAGAATCCACCTACATACTTCAAATTGTTAAGTAATTATACAAAAATTATTACAAAATATCTCAAACTAACTTGAAATTTAATCTAGGAAATAAAAATATCTCCTTGCAAGAAGATAGAGACAACTATTGAACTGCTTTCGTGCTATCCCATTTATTTTGGTACTGCTAGCCTTCATGATTTGATTTTAGCCCTTTATGCTGCTTTGTTGTTTAATATTTTACACTGGTATCTTCATTTACTTTTGTATTTCATCTGATACACTTTGACACTAATACCCTTTGACTTTGGTGACCTATCTTCATCTTTTCACTTGGCTGTTTTACTTTTACCTTTTTACTGCATTTTTCTTACAGTAAATCAGTCAATTTCTCCCATGTATCAGCATCAGGTAGTTGGATTTTAACATCCTTCTATATATTTCATTTACCTTAGTGTACTTGGAAAAAGTGGGCTTATTCACAAAGAAGTGTTTTACCTCATGCTGGGTCTGGTATACTACTTTTCCTGTTGGCAATGCCTCGACTAATGATTACTAGCTTGTTATTTTGCCAGCTCTCTGATTTTTTTGTTGTAATCCTACTGTGTCATGATCTTGTTGTTTATGAATAAGGGATTGGGTAACCCTTTCTCTTTCAAAATTTGAAGCTTAGCCATAAATCTATCAATGGCTACCTGCATATTCTGGCACTTGTCCTCCAAGTTTAACATCAAGTTTCTCTTCGAAAGGACCTTCCTTACCTCCAACATTGTTTCTGTTCTATCCTCTATATCCAATTCATGAAGCTCATATCTATTTTTATTGTTAAGGAATTGGATGATTCTAGTGGCATCTTCGGGCATCTCTCCCAATTCCTCTTTTACCTTTTGGATGGATTCTGTAGCCATCTTTATTAGATCTGTCTGCTCAAACATTACCTGAATAGATGGCCAAATATCTATGACAGAGTCAATGATATTGGTCCATAGCAGTTCCTTAGCTTGTCCTAGAGGTTCTTTCAGCATTAGGTCCTTTTCCATGGCTTTTATTCTTTTAGTCATTCTGACAGCCTTTTGCCCTTCTTCCTTGTGCATGATTTTGGAAAGCTTGTAATTAGTTTCCAAGCTTTTAACCTTTTCTTTTAGCTTATTCATTTCTATAGCTTGTATGGACATTTCCTCCATATCTCTAACCAATTTTGCTGCTTCATCTGATGTACCTGCTACTGATGTAGACTATGTTGAAACCTGTTCTACAGTGGCCATAGGAGCTGTGGGAGCTAATGAGGCTACCAATGTGGAAGAGACAACTATTGAGTTTTTTGGGATGACAGTCATGGAGGTTTTGGAACTATCGGTCTGCTTTAATTAGATTAGTGTCGAATTCCTTCTCTATTTCCCTTAACTAATCATTGTGTTTTAGGACTAAGGCCATCAACTCTTCATGTCTAGTTTGGTTTTCCAAGACTTCCAGTGTCTACGGATGTTATAGTTGAGGTATTTTCAATTGCTTTTTAAGTGTTGCAATGTCATCATTCTTTTTCTTAATTAGTTTCTCAGTGGCTTTTATGTCTTTCGGATCATGTCCTAATTCAATCACTAAGTCTTCCAAAGACTTGATTCTAGTATCCTTGCTTGTGAGGAGGCCTTCTCTAACTGATATTGAGTTGAGATATTGGTCAAATAAGTTTGCAGTTGATGAGAAACTATGGCTTTTCTAGTTAGGGTGGAGTAAATAATTTCTCCAGCCTATTTGTGGAATTCAATTTGGTTAATGGGATGAATATCCCTTGCCAATACCTCAAAATCAATATTTTTATAATCTGCTAATGTCCTTAGTTGTTGTACAGTTGGTTTTACAAAGGACATTTGCATCTTTCCCTCCTTGATTGCAAAAGTTGACATCAATCTAGTCTGGTTTGTAGGTGTAAGCTTGAGATACTAAGCATAAGACTATGCCTTTAGTTTCTCATTTCTCATTTTAATTTCTTTATACCTATCTTTAGTGTCTTTGTCCTTATCAGTAGGCCTACTGAATGAGGAGACTTATACACTGAGTTTCCTTTCCAACATTTGAGTCTGTGATGTCGATGGCTCTTGAGTTTCTCCAGGTGGAGTTGTGTGCCTACTCATGTCAAACCCAATATTAGTTACCTCTGTTGAGCCTTCTATGTCTTCCTGTCCTGAAATAGGATTGAGCATTGGTCTTTTGCTTTGGCTGCCTTCATACTGCACATTGGATGTGTCCATGCTAGAAGTGGAGGCTCCCTCTCTGTTCCTCTTGGGATTCCTTTCCTCATTCTGAGGGGTCTATCAAACTATAGGGGTACTCATGGTTGCTTCTTGTTTTGGTACCTGCAAGAATGAGTTTTCATCAAGCTATCTCTCTAGATCAATCTAGGTATTTTCAACATCTACCTTTGTAATATCCCTGTCTACAAGAGTGTTTTCCAACCAAACAGATTGATTGGAATATCTTTCTATCTCTAGTATGGGGGTGATGAATGTAAGGCCCCAATTTGACCTTTTGTCTAAGTTTGGTAATAAACCCTTGAGATTCATATCTCCACATGAAACTGTTTTGAAACTTCATTTGTTGTAGAATCAGATCTTCTTCCTGCCCTGCTTCTCTAGAGTCGCAAATGAAATGGACTAACTGGCTTTTGACTCTGAACTATGTTATTTTCTTGGTTGAGAAAAAACTTACTTCATCAGAATTCATTATTTGCCTATAATAATCTAGAGAAAATAACATTTTGGGGAGGTATTTGGGCAGTTTGTATGGGGCAAGTTGGCACCCATAGATTCTTATTTCTTTGTGGTTTTGTTAAAGGTACCGTTCTCCCACTGTACTTTGCTTGGACAACTAGAGGACTCTTTTGATATCTTGACTTATTCTCGGTGGAGGACTTCCTGTCAGCATGGTTATGACTGGATGGACAAACAAATCAATGAAGTCTGTATAGATATATGGTGAGGAATACTTGTGGAAAAGTGGTTTCCAAAATATGACAGACCTAGGTTGGCCTTTGGTATCAAGCTTTTGGAGGGTAAAGGGAAATCTGTCTGACTGGTAATATAGAAACATGTGGCACAATAGAGATGAGTATTTGAATACTCTCTCATTATGCATTCTAGTAAAATTTTCATGCATCCTTTCAGCTATGAGTTGGGCATAACTATATATAGTAGCAGGAGCCTTTCCTGAGGTGAAAATGGACATGAAGGCTAGGATAAACTCATCAACAAATTCATCAGTGGTAATTCCCAAAACACATGATATCATAGTGATAATATGCTTTCCCCTTTCAGAGAAAATGTTAGAAACATATGGAGGGGCATCTTTGGGAATGTGTTGCTCTTCTACAATGAAAGTTTGGAACAATTGGGCCAGTTTTGATGGACTCAACTTGGTGTACTGGTCTAACAAATATCCAGTTGGGAGTGGGGTCAGGTTTGAACCTGGTTGCACTTGTAACATCTCATTGATTGATTTAGCTATGATGGTAAACATGACTTTCTGGTCAGGGGACATTATAGCTCTCTGGCTGGGAATGTAAAAGGTATTGCACATATGGACAATTTTAGGAAAAAAATGTACTTGGGGAAATTGGTATTTGGGAAAATTGGATTCCCAAAGACCAATGTCATCAGAATGGTTCAGATATTTGTCCCTACTCAAACAATGAAGTTTGAGCAGGACCTCATATGCACTGGTATCTTTGATTTGAAAATCCAGGTCAACCAGGGGAAGATGGTCTAGGTCCAAATGGGGAGTTGTGATGGGTCTAACATCCATGGTGACAGGGGCAGCTGTGATTTAGTTCTTGTGGATTTGAATTTGACTTTTACAGGTGTATTAAGAGGTTTTGGCAGAAACAGGCAGTTTTGAGAAGGGTTTGGGCAACAAACATTCAAATTTGAAGTAATTTTAATTAATTTTACTTAATTAAAACACTTTATAGGCTGAACATTTTCAAATTTGAAATGGTGAGTGGTAATTCATGGTGAAATACTTGGAATTGGGTGAATTATCTTCAAATTTGGAGTTCACGGAAGCTACAAAAGTTCTGTTGGGCATGGAATCACCCCATGGCATGTTTTGGGGCTCAAAGGCCAAGTTTTGAGTTGATATTGTTTTAAAGCTCCATGAATTGTAGGCATGAAATTTATGTTAGAGTCATAGGTCTATCTGCCCTAGTTTTGAATGTAATGTCAGCCTACCCATGGTCCACAGACTATGGGATTGTATAAATAGAGCGAGGCTCTAAGTTGTAAAGAGGTAGAAGGAATGGAATCTAATAGATAGTGAAGTAGAAGAAAAGAGGAAAAGTCTAAGTGTGCTTTGGGTCATAGGATAGGAGAAGGCTCTGCAGCTGAGTGCACAGAGACCTAGTTGTGCGCAGCTGAGTGTGCGAACTCCTACAGCTAAGTTCGCAGGGTAGAGTCAAGTCTGTAATTGAAGAAGAGAATAATAAAGAGAAGGTTTATCTGAATTCTATGTATCTATTCCTGAGTTGTTACATGTTTGATATCAATTGCAAATATACTATTTGATTACTAGCAAGGACTTGGGTAATAACACTATTCAGCCCCCGAGTAGGGTTGCGCGAAGGAAACACCTCCGCTGTGAGGAATAGGTAAGAGCGTGTAGTGATGTGCGCACAAGGTCAAACCACAGACCACTTGAACTCATCAGACATTTCCAGGGTGTGGAAACTCGGTTCTAGCACCCTCCCTTACTACTTCGGGTGAGACCTCAGTCCGTGCTTCGTGGACTATTGTCGAAAGGGGCAGTAGTGCTGGGATTTGTTTGGGTAAATCAAATTTGAAGTTGGGTTAGGCCCCAACAAGGAAACAAATGGTTCCATTTCCAAGAGCAAGATTTGCATGAAGGATGTTTGATGTTGCGTCACTGGAATCTGACGAAGAAAGAAATTGAAGGGTGGTTGGACAGAAAGGTTCACAAGTTTGCAATGCAGGAAAATAGAAATCCATGAGTATCAAAGGAATAGTGGTTATAGCGCTACTTATATATAGAAATCAACGAAATTTTCTTTGCATCTTGTTGGGCATGGGATCCCCCACAACACATTTTGGGGTTTAAAGCCCGAGTTTTGGTCAATGTAATGTAAAGACTCTACAAATTATGAATGCAAAGCACGAAAGTCTAGGATAAGTCATAGGGTTTCCAGCCCTAAGAATTGTAAAATAATGTAAAGTTGTGTCAGCCTACCCATGGTCTGCGGACCATGGGATTGTATAAATAGAGCGAGGCTCTAAGTGTAAAGTTAGTTTTTGGGAAAGTAAGAAAGTAATAGATAGATGTGGAGGAATGGTTAGAGGATAGAAGTGGAACTGCAGTGTATTGGGTCATAGTAGTAGAAAGAGGCTCTGCAGCTGAGTGCACAGAGGGCTAGTAGAGTTTGCAACTGGTTGCACAGACCCCTGTAGCTGAGTGCACAGGGCGGAGTCAGGTCTATAAGTGGATTGTACTTGGATTTGAAAGCTAATAAAGAGAAGTTCATTTTGTGCACCTATTCTTGAATCTGTACGTTGATGTTATGTGTTACTTTATTGTGTTATTTACTGCGCGCAAGTGATAATTACGTATATGAATGATTATATGTGAATTTAATCTAAGTAATTGGCTAACAAAGACTAATTAAGGAATATTAGGGTAAATAACTTGGGTCGCGTTGCGACAAGAACTGCATGAAGACAATATCACAAGGCATAGGGTGCCCGTGGGTGCGCGTAGCACAATAAGTGCCAAGGTTGGACCATGTACCAATCACCACATATCAAACATCCTCAGGGTGCAGAAACCTAGTTCCAACACCCTCCCATACTACTTCAGGTGAGACCTCAATTTGTGCTCCATGGACTCTTGCCAAAAGGGCCAGTAGTACCAGGATTTGCTTAGCTAAATCACTTTTGAACCTGGGTCAGGCCCCACTAAACCAACAAATGGTTCTATTGCTGGGACTGGAATCTGCATAAGGGATGCCTAATGTCATGCCACTGGAACCCAACAAAGAAGGAAATTGAAGAGTGGTTGGATAAGAAGATTCACGAGTTTGCGACATAGGAAAATAGAACTTCACAAGTATCTGAGAAAAGGTTGTTGGATCGCTACGTGTATTGTTGGCTTGTTGGGGCTTGACCTGAGTTTAGAAGTGATTTAGCTAAAAAAATCCTGAAACTACAACCCTTTCAACAACAGTTCGTGGTGCGTGGATTGAGGTCTCACCCGAGGTAGTATGGGAGGGTGCTGGAACTAGGTTTCCGCACCCTAGGGATGTCTTGATGAAGTTTGGGGAGTTTGCGAACTGATTCCATGCGCTTGCACTGCTTTGCACAAATGTCCGTCCTTCGTAGTTTGTGCAACTACTTTCACGTAGCTCTATAAAGAGCGCGAAGAGGTGCTATCTAGATCCTTTATCCTTACTGTGTTATTAGTATAGATCTTAACTTAATTGCATATACTCAATATTCTTATTAATCATTTCCCATTCATAACAAGTGCACACAATCATAATTGTAAAGAGATGCATAAATATAACAGAAGCATAGACATAGAATATTCCAAAATCAACTTATCTTTTATTAATCCTCTATTCAGATACAATCCCAACTCTGCCCTATGCACTCAGCTGCAAGGCTTTGCTCACACAGCTGTAGAATCTTACCAGGCCTCTGCACACACAGCTGCAGAGCCTCTCACTACTACTATGACCTAAGACTTGGACTTCCAGACTCAGAGCGACTCCCTCATTCAAAAACCCATATTACTTCTCAAAGCTAAGACTAAGACTTCTTTTTACACTTAGAGCCACACTTTATTTATACAATCCCATGGTCTACAGACCATGGGTAGGCTGACACATTCTATATTAAATTACATTATTTTAGGGCGAACAACCCTAGACTCTTGTGCTCTGTGCCTGCATTTTGCAGGGTCTTTACATTATACTTGACCAAAATTAGGGCTTCAAGCCCCAAAACTTGCTATGGGGGGATCCGCTGCCCAACATGTATACAGAAATCCCCAAGATTTTCTTTGCATCCCTTCTATCTGAACTTTATGAGTGGATCGCGAGGTTAGCCAACAGCTAGGGAAGGTATATGCTCGACCAATTGATAGTGTGGACTCCGGAGCTAGTGCACAGACTAGAAGCCTCAAAGGATAAGATAGTGCAAACTGTGGAACACTGGCTTGACCGAATCATAGGAGGATTATCACTGAGTTCACTGTAGACACGACTGTTAGTTACAACGAGGCAGAATGACGTTTTCTCAAGGGACTGTGAGGTAAGTATATTAAATCATTGAATACCTAGATTAATATGCTCTTATGTGAAAAGTAGGTTATGCGAATAAATTAATGTTTGGGATTACGCAAAGCGGAAGAATATACAAAAGCAAAAGTAGTGAAGAATTAGAAAACAGTCCCTTAATTTCACCCTCGCGGGAGAGCGAGGACGAGCTCACGAAAGTTTCTTCGAGAAGCGCGGTCAGTTTGATAAGGCAGCAGATTCTGTGGTTACCTCCACCCACCCCGCCACCTGCTTCACCTCCCTCACCTCCATCCCCGCCCACTCCACCTCCACCACCTCCACAGTTTGGTATGGCGAGCGTGATAAAACTACTGGTATTCAGAGGAGTAGGGAATGAGGATTCAGACCAATTCTGGTTTTTGGTAAGAGCAGTATGGGAAGCGAAAGGTGTCATAGACAAAAATATTAAGAAGGCTACATTGGTGAGCATGGTGCAGGATTGTGCATTAATGTGGTACATCAAGCACTCCAACGACCACCCAAACGCAGGGATAACAGAGATCCAAAATATGTTGAACAGAGAATTTAGCAGGCCTAAATTAGAGACATAGTCAATCATCAGGTTTAAAGAGATTGCGATGCTTCCAAGCGAGACTCCTTGGGATCTAGACCAAAGGCTGAAGAGTACAATCTGTGAATCCAATATGATGCTAATGGATGCATAGCATCACGCATAGTTTGTAGCATCTCTGACACCACACTTGAGAACAACGCTGTCACAATAGAAACTTTCTACCCAGGCCAAAGCATTAGATATGGCGATGAGGTTGCATGAGACCCTGATATAAGACCCTAGGTTGGGAGTTCAACAAATCCATGCACAACTACAGAATCTGCGTTTGGAAATGCAAAGCTTGAACTAGGGTAGGGCACTACGGTTAGAGGCGCATGAGGAAGTATGGTGCATAAAATGCAAACGCGCGGGACATGACAAGGATCACTGTCCAATGTTCGTGAACTACTAATCCAGGTGGATATTGGTGGCCACCCGCTAATTCCACTTGGATCCCCTCTAGTGCTTCTTTCAGCTTTTTCAGTTTCCTTAATTATAGCACAGTTTACTATTTTTAGCACTAAAAATCATCTTTTTCGTTGTAGTCCTCGGAGAGATCTTTCCAACGGGCTATCATGCGCATAAAACGGAGATAATATGACCAATTCGCGACCCCGGGAATTTGATGTACCAACTTACCCAAAAACGGGGCCCACAATTTGGCGTTTCATCTTCTAGGGTCAGGTTTTAGAATGTGAAGGGTTTTCCATTGTTTCTCAACAATAAATAGGCCTTCAAGCCTCATTGTAACACAGTTCAGAGGCATCTAGCCATACATCTCTTCTCAGAGATAAGCTGCCATCGCCCTAGCTGGTTTATTTCCATTTCTGGTTGTAAGCATATTTCAGTATTTTCCATTAATGAAATGAAGTATTATTTTCGCTGCATCTTTGTGTATATGGTTATCTCTGTAATTTTCTGCGTTCCTGTTTAAGTCTGGATCAACTACTTGATAGGAGGGGGGCCAATGCCGTTGAGGCCAGAGGCAAAGGAAGGGTCGAATGTGATACCTGTGTTATGGTGCACAATCTGTCAGATAGGAGGAAAGCACACGACGAATAATTTTCATTTGTTGTAGAAGTATACACGGACTCCCCAGTAATTGTTTCGTAATTTCTATAGATCAGTAGGCCACGACGAGTGCACTTGTCATAGCTATGAGTTAATGATGGATCAGACCCTAGCCTATAGATTGTAGACATAAATGTGAGCCCTCGACATAGCTATGGGGATGGCGCGTGTTGGATTTTAGGGATGAGGTCGATGATGAGGAGGAATGGGACCAGGAAGGGGTTGTGGACAGTTAATTTATTACAATTACAAAGGACTAGGGCACTATTCCCGTGATTGTACCAACCTGACGAGGATATCTTGTTTGTACTATGCTTAGTTTGATCATGAAATAATAGATTGCCCTACATTGATCACACAGATGTGTGAAAAAGGGTTATTCTAGCCTCTTTTGGCTCAGAATATACAAATGATGAGGTCCAAACTGCGTGAAGAAGACCTGAATGTGAACATGATGCTCAGAGGCAGTGCGACCACAGGGGAGGATAAGGGGAAGTAGCCCAAGGAAGATACATGGGTGCATAAGGCTCTTGCAAAGGAACCTGAGTTTGACTTAGAACACGTAAAGGAGACATTCATGGAAGCTAAGAAGACGTTCATGGAGGCCTCCACTTCAAGTAGTAAGGATCAACCAGAGCCAAGGATGGATCCTTCTATGTTACTACCTTTCTGGAGACATTCATGAAACTACTGCATGACAACAAGGTAGTTAAGGGACTATAGGAGCTAATCACGAGGTGTGCAGGATTAGGAGAACCATTTGTAATCCAAAAATTGGGAAAGCATGCCTTGAACACTGGAAGGGAGATGGGATTGAATGTGCAGGTTGGTGAGTATTAAATGGATAATGTAATCCTAGATTTAGGTTCGGACGTGAATGTGTTACCGAAGCAAACATGGGAACGCATGGGCAAGCGCACATTACAGTGGTCCCCTATTCAATTATGAATGGCAAACCAACAGAAGATTTTTCCCATGGGGAGGTTGTAAGGGGTAACAGTTGATATTGAAGGCGTGAGCACATAGATGAATTTTGAAGTGATAGATATTGTTGATGACAACAATCCCTATCCCGCACTGTTAGGAATTGACTGGGCCACTGATATGAACAGAGTCATCAATATGAAGAAGCACAAAATAATCTTCGAGAAAAATTCGCTATGTGTAGTAGTCCCACTGGACCCAGCGGAAGGAGCGTGCTACACTGAACCAGTGCGTGACGATGATTTGGATTGTATTTACAAGATAATTGCACGAGACCAGGATTGGGTGAATCTGACTGCAGATGGGAGAATCTTGTGGGAGCACGAAAGCTCCTGCACTTCGGATTCAGAGGAAGAAGCAGAGCGTTGACAGAATCAGTTGCACGAAGTGACAATGCTGAATTACAACATGATGGTTAGATCACTACATTACGTGACAACAGAGGCATGAGAGTTGCCGACATATGATGGACTGATAGCAGTGGATGAATTCCTGAGAAAATTTGAAAGCGTAGTACTAGAACAACAGCGGTTCGACGCATTGAAGTGGGCATTATGCACAACACCCACACGATGGTGGGGTACCCATCAAGGAAATTTTGAAGACTGGTGTGGATGTAGAAGGATGATGCACCTATAGTTTGGAAGCCCCTAGTTTTGAATGAGAGTCGGGCAGCCAGGACAGAGTAGCTTACACGCCCACCTATGTCGATGGGTACAAACGTGTGATATGTAGTCTACATGAACACATCCCAAACTAAGGATAGAAAATCAGAACAGGATGCTGCTGTAGGAAAAATGACGTGCACCACAATCGTTCCATGTAGAAGCATTCAAGAGGGTATGTAGAATCTTGAATAGGGTTTACCAAGTGGGATGAATTGATTGGGACTTGCACGTACCAGTGGGCCGATGGGCTTATAGGGCCATGCACAAAAACTTGAGCATCGAAATGATTCCGAAGATGACGAGTAGAGTTGAGGCCATAGTTTTGGGGGAAAGGAATCCTCACGCAATAACTCCCACAATTGGGATAGCACGCGAGGACTAGGATGAAGGAATTATGCAACTACGTGAGGACGATCATATGCAGATTTAGAAAACCATTTGGCGAGGGAACCTTGAGCTTTGCAAACTCGAAGAAGATCAGGTATGACTGAGGCAGAAAAGCATGTTAATGGATGTGGAAATCAAAAAATTGGAAACTGAAATCGCGCAAGCATGTCATGTTGATAGAATGATAGGACAAGATATGGGCAACCATACCACTGCATTAGGAGATTGTCGTCGAGAATTTCTGGCTATGCTACCATGGCTGCAACCACACCTTATTAGATAAAGTAACTAGGGGAGCAGACTACATAAGGAAGAATGCGAGGCGCTGACTGGCACAAGGGTAATTGAGGAGGGCCTGCAGACTAGGCTGGAAGGTGAATTGAAGCCTCACACAGGTGGTGCGACCACCTAACTATCCATAGGAAGCATAGTCTCAGTGCTCCAAGCAGTTGAAAGGGAGCGCGAGACTATAAAAGAGATTGTATGGGAGCTACACGATAAGGAGGTTGCATGTAGGATCAGTATGTCACACGGGTCGCATCTGTGCACAGGGGGCTGCGTTTCTATGTGGGTAGGTTGGGAAGTGACCATTGGCGCCACTGTTCATGACAAGATGTCCAATTTAAGGCAATGAGGAGCGGGCGGTGGGCAATTAAGACACCAAGTCAGAACTAGATTTGGGACAATCTATCGCCAATCTCGCATTAATGACTTGAATAAGGGGGGAATAGTCGAATTTCAATTCAAAAAGGTCTATAGATCATAGGTGGCTCTCCACTGAACAGCCTGTTATCACTAAAAATATTTCAAAGGAAAAGGGTAAGGTAAGGGAGATTTGGTCTTGGTTATTCTCAAGTTCCTTTCACGCATAAGAAGCACTTGGCAAACTCAGGGTCAACATACATCAGAGTTCTTTGAAGGCTCAAGCAAGGCATGTAAGTTTTGAACAACTTCATGGTAGATGGAAAGGTCATTTCAAGAAAAGGAAAGATCAAGAGATTTGAATTGGCATTAAAACTGTGTTTTGGTGATTACACAGCATTTTCGTATCACGCTACGAAACTGCTGTAGCTACATATTTTAATGAAGTTGACCAATTTTGAGTGACAAAGGGCAAATATTTTTGAAAGGAAGTTTAGGAAGATGATCATTCATTGATGTAAGTTTTGTTCATGATGCTTGAGGAAGCTTCAAAGGGGTTTTGGGTCAAGTCTACAGTGTATGTAAAACAAGATAATCCAATGCAATTGTATGAAGAACAGGTAACTGAAGCAACCTTTTTTAGGAGAAAAACGGTTTTAAGTAGTCCACTTCCAGGAGGTCTCCAGAGCAACTGAAAGAATATTTTGGAAAATTGAAATATGTTTTCATTCCTAACATACTGAGCTACAAAAGCCTCTTTCTTTTTCTTCAAATTAATTATGAGCTGGGAGAAATGGCTGATTAAACTTTTGCTACGAAACTGCTGTAGGTGCAAGTTTTTCACAAGCATATTTCTTTGTTTGACACCTTTTTTTCAAAGACAAATTTTGGGCGGTAGGGAAGGTTTTTCAAAAAACCAAAAGAGGTTTTTTTTTAGCATGGATTGGTTCACAAAAGCCTCCTTCAGTTTTTCCAAATACGTTTCTTGTGAGAAGTTATAAACTCTATCCCAAGACCTATTTTTCAGCTAGAACAGAAGCTTATATCTCATGTCATCTTCACGTTGCAGAGACAGCTAAAAGGTTAGGTTTGTTAATAATCTCAGATGGATTATATGCTCATATTGTCTTTGGTGAGAAGCAATTCATTCCAATGGGATTATTTGCATCAACTATACCAGTAATTACTCTTGAGAGCTGTTGAAGATGTTTCATGGCATTTCAAGCATGAATACCTTTTTGACTCTATTGGAAATGATTGCCATTTGCTCATATGGGACATGCGTACACCTGAAAAGGATAATTTAAAAAGTTTCAACATTCAGCAATGGAAAAACAAGTAGAAGAAGGACATATTTGAACTCTAAGCTATATTTATAAAGGTGATCATTATTTCATAGCTTGTTTTTACCAGTCAACTTCTAGAAGAGTTTCTGAGCAGTTGAAAACTCTTCTCTGAAAAGTGAAAGAGGTTTTCATTCCTAAGATAATTAAGTACAAAAAAATCTTCCACTTTCTTCAAATTCATTATTATCTGGGATATATTAAGGACCAAACTTGCGCTACGAAACTGCTGTAGGTGCAGTTTTTCACAAGTATGTTTCTTTGTTTTACACCGGTTTTTCAAAGACACATTTTGGGCGATAGGAAAGGTGTTTCAAAAAACCAAGAGAGGTTTTTGTTCAGCACAGATTGTTTCAATAAAACCTCCTTCAGTTTTTCTAAATACATTTTTTATGAGAAGTTATGAGCTCTGTCCCAAGACCTATTTTTCAGCCAGAACAGAGCAAGGGACATTTTCCTAGTTTCTAGGAACAACAAATGGATGAGTCATCAAGGGACAGTTGGAAGGTTATGGGCTTCATCAAGTTCGACATCATAGAGTTTTAGGTGTCAAATAATGTGTTAAATGTTTAGATAAGGTTGTTGTAATCATGATGAAGAGATAGAATCCTAATTGTCTTAGGTCTCTAAAATTGCTAGTTAGCAGTCAGTTGTATTTATTAGTTAGTTTTAAATGTTAATAGGTGTCATCATAGCGAGGAGAATTCGAATTTCCCTCATGCTAGAGGAGTAATCTCAATCAGGTAGAAGATCTCTATAAATAAGAGAAATAGCAATGTACAAAGGGTTGGAAATGTTATGGAAAAGCTTGTATTTGGCTTATGTAAGACTCATTTTCAGTAATACATATTTGACTTTACTTCTCAGGATTCATGAAGGATTTTTTA